>SNQJ01S0036449.1:47164-77265 GCA_010110895.2 Picea sitchensis
GTTGTAGCCTCACAATGAGTTGGTGCTCATGTGTATGATAATGTAAAGAATGTAAATAATACTTATCATATAAAGAAGAAGAGGTTTTTACCCTATATGGGTTTCCTTGGGAAATATCTGTCTCTGTGTTTCTCATATATGTGACTGATGCTGAATGTGCCATTGTTCATTTCCTTGCATTATTGTGATCATCATTGAGTGCCTTGTAAATATTTTAAAAGAAGTATAATTGTTTAAGCACGGTGAAAACTGATTCACCCCCCCTCTTAGTTGTCCAACAGGCCCCCATATGGAAAATATGGAAATTTTTATTTACTCGAAATTTTGTATAATTATCAAGCCAGACAACTTTGGTTTATTGAAGTTTTTCCAAAAATGCACAGATTGGGAGATAGCCAGTTTGGATAAAAATTCTAAGTTCAGGAAAAAGGGAGAAAAAGGACAAAGTTGTCATTTCCATATTGTTTCATATTTTGACTGAAGCATCATATTGAAAATTTGAGACTTGTTATGAATCCCCTATCATCATAATTATTTGTGTCTCATACAAAAATTTTCTTGGTTCCTAACATATTTATCTCTACAGGTGATCAAAGTTGGTGTTTGAGATTATTTTTCATTTGGGAGAATGTGCACAAGGGGGGTAAAGTGGCAATATTCAATTGGTCATAACTTTCAGCTCGGAACTAAAAATTGGGAAAAATGAATAGTCATTGGAAAAGTATTGAAGAGGAGAAGCCATCTAGAAACCCACAAAATTGATACGAGTAGAAAATTTTGAATTTAACTCAAAAGAAGATGACTGGTGGTCATTAAAGAGTAGAAAATTTATGCATTATTTTTCCAAAACTGTGTATGTATATATATTTGTCTAACATAAATTTTATTGCATGAACATTTTTCTTGTAGAGTTAGAGGTCAAGAAAATAAATTCGGTTCTTATATGAGGATTGGAGTTATGGAATATGCCCAAGGATATTACAACCATGAGGAGGAGGTCATAGGCCTACATGTTAGCATGGGAAATGTTGAAATTGAGTCCAATGGAAGAAGAGGTAGGCAGGATCCTGTAACTATGATAAGTATGAATAGAGAGGTGCATAGCTATAGGGAAGAAAATGAAAATATTAGGAAAGATGAAGAGGAGATACTACAAATTATGAATATGTTACATAGGCAAGACAATAAATACTTTGACACAAAGCAAGTAGATAGTGCTAGACATGTGAGAACATCCAAATTCCATAGTATAAGAGATGAGTATGGTAATGACAAGAATCCAAGGAGCATGAGAAGGTTCCATCATTCTCTAGAGAAATCCACTAGGAGAGGTCATCCAAGTTCAGGGACAAGGAGAAGCCCAAGTGATCTAGGTGGATCTCAGTGGCCATCCACCTTTTCCACTAAATCAACATTTTGGGACTATGGTTTTGATAAACCATGATATTCACCCTTTTGATGGGGAATGGAATGTAATGTCATATTCATTTGTTAATTATAAACATCGTGTAATGATTTCCTAGTGGTCTTATGTACATGCTTACAACATAGTGTTAATGCACAGGATACCATTAGAACTCTGCAGTTAAGTTCTGTCAGGCTAGAGTAGTACTGGAATGGGTGACCACCTGGGAATTCCTAGTGTTTTACATGCATATAGAATTTTATAAACTTAGACTAATTTGTCCCACATGCATCATGGGAATTTTTCTCCTCTCACTCTCTCATATATAATTGAGGTGAAGGATTCCCTTTAAGCATGCAATGGAGTGTGATGTAAAGCTTGTTGTGAATGAAGCATAGCAACCATCTCTTTCTTTTGAGAGATAAGCTACCCCATTCTGTCAGTTTGTGTTCTATAGTGTTTTTCTCTCTTATTCATTAATAGAAGTTGGATTTCACTATATTTCTATGTTTCTTGCAATATCTTTGTGTATTTCCTTGTTATATATTTGTTGTATTTTTGTCTTCATGTCGTTCTCAAAATAATATGGATCAGTGGTATCAGAGCATCTTTCTCCTTTTCATTTCTCAGAGAAGGTCCCTGACGAGGTCAGGGTATACAGATTTGGATCTTGATCTAGTTTCGCTTGAGGACAAAATATCTCGCTATCCCAAACAACCTCCCATGGCGGAATAAAATGGAGATGAAAAAGTAGGATATCCTTTCAAAACGTTTCTTGAGGAAGCCCTCATGTGACAAAGGAACCAGATGATGGAAAACTTCGCTCAGATCCTTCGAAGACTATTGATGGAAGCAGTTGAGGCATCTTTGACAAGAATCCATTTCATAGGCGAGACACCCTTCAAGGTACTAGTCAATTTTGATATCCCCTTATTTTAAGGCTATATAAATGCATATGCTCTAGAAAAATGGTTGAATTTCTAGAAGGTTATTATTCTATCCAAAAAAATTCCGACAGTGAAAAGATCACCTTCTCACTCCTTAAATCCCTTCCTCATGTCATATCTTGGTGGGAAGATTACTGGGAGAGGTACACTGCGATTTAATCTACACCATTCAGGAAAGAACCCACTTGGGAGGCCTTTGTAGATTCCCTAAAGGAGGATTTATACCCTATCTGAAACTATGATGACCAGTACATGAGATGAAAAACTCTACATCAAAAAAGAGACCAGACAATGTTGGACTAGACTAACATATTTCATACCTTGCGCTCAAATATGGGTATCAAATACTTTTAGTGACACCTAATATTGAAGTATCATAGTGGTATGCATAGGTACATACAATCAAAGATGGATTTCTTGGACATCTCATCACTGGGAGTTGCTTATCGATATGTGATCAAATTCGAGTAGAAATTCAAGCAATGGAGTAAGTGAGATTTTAGGTTTGAAAATATGCCACAATAGAAGTATGGAAAAGGAAACCCTAAGTCACAAAATGAAGGAAATATTAGCAAGGAAGGCCAACCTCAAGAGAGATAGTACAAGATGCAAGAAAAGAAGGGTAATGTGAAGTTTAAGAAAGACACCGGAAAGTGGTGTGACTTCCAAAAAATCTTTTGGCACAACACCAATGAATGTCACTCGAAATAGTCATTGGTGGCCGAGCACAAAGAAAAATAATAAGAACCTGACTCATAATTTGATTCAAAGAAAAATAAATGGAAATGAATGATCGATGCATAACCCAATGTTACCATGGCGTCCATAACAATATAACCAAAATAACCAGAGGAGCTTGAGGAGGATGAGCACCTATTCCACTTCCATATGTGGGTAAAGTGGACTCCACTGCATTTCACTGTTGACAACGGTAGTCAGAATAACCTGATCTTAGTTGAGGTTGTCAAGATATTGAAGATGGAAATGATGCCACACCCCCAACCATACACCATCGAATGGTTGATTCAAATACAAGACATCTATTTCATCCAACACTGTCGTCTACTCTATGGCATCAAGCCCTTCAAGGATGAGGTAGTGTGTGATGTTTTCCCACTTGAAGTATGTGATGTTCTTTTTGGAAAACCGTATATGTGGAAACTTCATGCTATCTATGAGTATTTGCCTCAAAGTGTCATTGCTACTATGGGAGGTCATCTCGATAGGGTACTATAGGTAGCTACGACTACTACCACTTCATTAATCTCAAAAAAAAAAGGCCACAAAGTTATCTCTTAGACCACAAAGTTTTCCCTCTTCATGATCCACGTAGATGGTGAATAGGAGGTCACTACAACCACTACAACCTCAACCCAAGACATTTCAATCTAGTAGAAGCAGGTCGACAAGATTGTAGAGGATCATGAAGAGAATGAGAGTCTTCCACATGTTCAACATAACTCTATTGGCCATGACCTATTCAAGGTGTGCTTGGGGTTCCAACCATTATCCCCCATTGATATAGCTCTTCCTGTTGCATATTCACCGATAGAGTCCTCCCACACTTATACCAAGGAAGATCATGTATCCAGATCTATTGAATGGATCCAACACCTCCAACAGGTTCATGACATCCTTCCATAGGTAAAGTACAAGAAAGACATCTACTTCAACAAGGCAAGGAACTCACCAATTTTCCGATTTAGCAGAATTTTCTTGATCTCCCAAGAGAACTTGATGTAGTGGGGACCATTTATTCCTAAGGGGGGAGGAATGATCTAGGTGGATATCGGTGGCCATCCACCTTTTTCACTAAATCAAAATTTTGAGACTATGGTTTTGATAAACCATGATATTCACCCTTTTGATGGGGAATGGAATGTAATTCCATATTCATTTGTTAATTACAGACATCATATAATTATTTCCTAGTGGTCATATGTACATTCTTACAACATAGCGTGAATGCAATGGATAGCATTAGAGCTCCGCAGTTAAGCACACTCAGGCTAGAGTAGTACTAGGATGGGTGAATGCCTGTGAAGTGTTGATGATTACAATTGCGTGAGACATTCTCTAGCACACAAACCTGAGAGAGATCTCCTAAGAGGGGTGTGTGGTTCCTATATGTGACAGATCTAGAACATATAGATGACCTCCTCCTTACAGAGAGTTGAGAATAACTCCAGATGATTCTCCCATGTAACGCAGTGAGAAAGGAGATCTACAGAGTTGGACATGCATGTGGTTGAGCACAAGGTGAACGTGTGAATTCCAAAAGAGTTGGGTGCAATGTCATGAGACAAAGATGAAGATGATATATTAGCCTCCTTTGAGTAGAGAATTGATGATGGAATCCATATGACTCTCCTATGTAATGCAGTGGGAAAGAAGATCTGTTGAGTGGACATGCTTGTGGATGAGCACATGTGAACGTGATCCTAGTGGTTGAGCACTAGTGAGAGTGATTCTTCTATGTAATGCAGTGAGCCAGAGATATGGAAATCCCTATGGATGTGACCCTAGTGGTTGATCACTAGTGGGTGTATGATATCCCTTTCTATATTTTTCAAGAGTCAGACCTTCATGTAACCCTAATTGTAATGTAAAGGGTACAGGTCGGCCCCACCTTAATGTGATTGATAATTAATGTAAAAGATAATTAATATGGTTAATATTAATTATATTATGAGATAGAGAGGTCGGACCTATTGTGCCAATAGACACTTACTTTGACAGGTCAAGTCTAATATAAGTAAAGGTAAATTCCCCATTGAGGAATTATATCTTTTGGGTGAGTTTGGAAATTTCAGCAAGTACATCTTCTTGGGAAAATTGTGCACCTCTCTTGGGCGATAGTCTTCTAGGGTTTGTGAGCACCATTTTGTGTGCTAGGTTTTCTTGGTGGTGGAGGTCTTTCTCTTGAAGAATATAGAAAAGGATTGGCTAGGTTTTCTTCCCTTGTTGAGAAGAGTTTCCCAGGATACTTCTTGTGTACTTGTGCATGGTGTTTCTTCTTGTGATCTTGGTTGCTGCAAAAAATTGTCTATGGTTTAAGTAAAATACTAAAATGGATTGAACTACATGCTTAAGCATATATTATTGAAAAATAAGCATGGTATCAGAGCATAGGTATTGAAGAACCCATTGCACAAGCATCTACCAATTTCCTCTCTTTTCTATAGAACTGTACGACCCTCCTAAGGTTTATAGAAAATCCATATGACCCTCCTTTCTGAGGTGTTTCAACCCTCAATACTTTAACGTTGGGTATAATTTTGGAATAGGAGAGTAAGACCCCCTCCAACGCACCTCTAGAGACTCTCAGAGTGAAATTATGAGCATTTTGAAATTTTGTCCATAGGGTTTCTAGGGTTTCGCTAATTTCTGCAAGAATTTTCAGAATTAGAGTTTCGATAACTCATTGAATGAGATATTAAGCTCATCAGTGTTCTCCTATATTTCAAAGGCTTATTGTTGGCAGGCATAAATCCAAAAAAACCTAAAACTTCTTGCCTAGCCTAGCCATTATGTTTTCTAGCCTAGTTGACAAGGGTTTGTGAAGAATCTAAAATTATGATGAACAGAACTATGATGGAAGATAAGATTGATGGATCAAGCAAATTCAAGTTCCTAGAAGACAAGACTTCAGAGGAATTCTTATTGTGGGTGATACAAAAAGGTGACACTATGACTACCCTCTTCATGAAGATGTCAAGAGGAAAGAGATCAACTAGGTGCCATTGGAGAAATCATATTAGCACCCCCAGGTATGCACTTGTATATATATTATTTGTATCATTGTCATGATGGAAATTGCAGGAGGAAGGAACCTTTTGCTGAAGTTATGGATCCAGAGGGATCTCAGTGCATTCAGAGGAACAACACACTGGAAGTGAAGACTCCATGTTTGATTGTTGTAATTTTCATTCCTCTAACCTATATTTCTTATTTTTTCTACATTACAAGTAGGTGTTGTAGTTGTGACAACAATCCTTAAATTGTTTTGATTCTATAGATGTACTCATTATTCTCCGTTAGGAGATATTCTTGTTTTGGTTCCTCTTGTTTTCTTGTTCTAGATAGGTTAACAACAAAGGAAGATGTTTATCCTTCAAAGGGAGTCACTTGACTCAGAGGGAGTCAAAATTGTTTGAGAAAAAGGAAGAATAGAACCATCATTGAGGAAACCAATACAATAATGCATTATCAAAATCCTTGTATGATTCTATGGGCAGAAGCATGCATGACACAGTATATGTTTAGAATAAGATTATTCACCAGACTTTTAAAAACATAACTTCCAAATAATCCTTCACCAGAGTGAAGCCTGAGATTGAACACTTCAAGATATTTGGGTGCCTAGTGTATTTTCATATACCCAAAGAGAAGAAGTCCAAGATAGACCCTTCAGGGAGAAAGGATATGTTTATGGGATAACATTGAATATTTGAAGACATTCTAGATCAATATCCCTAGTCAGAGACAAATTGAGACCAGCATATATGTTGTCCTTAAAGAAGAGATAGCCTTCCAAAGATCCAGAGAATCTCATATGGACATTGACAGTGAGACAATACATTCTCCCCCTTCAACAGTTCAGAGGGAGACATACATTATTCCAGCTGATGCGGTTTCTCTAGTTGATATGTCTAGAGATATTGAAGTAGGGCATAAAAGGATTACCTAGGCTCACTCTATAGGAGGCAGAGAAACATACAAGCCTCTCAAGGCACATCCCAAGAGAAAAAAGATATTTTTCGAGCTACTCTTCAGCCATGAGCCACATCATTGATTTTGAGCCTTCTTGTCATAGAGAAGAAACATGAGAACAAGTATGGAAATATTCCATAATAGAATAATACCAGTATATCTTAAAAGAATGATGTATAAGATATTGTTCAGAGACCAGAAGGGAAGTTTGTGATGACTTCCAAGTGGATCTATAAGATCAAGTATGCAACTAATGGAAGTGTCGAGAAATACAAAGAGATATATATAGCCAAATGTTTCTCACAAATAGAGGGTGTTGTATATGATGAGACACTTGATCCATTAAGCCCGATACACTTCCATCCATGAGTTGGAAACTGTATTAGATGGATGGATTCTTGATGAGTTTGGGTTTCAACAAGAGTGTTGTTGATCCAAACCTATATTATTACAATGTTGGTGACGAGAGCCTGATTTTGATGACTTATTCAGAAAGCTTTGTTGTTGGATACAAGTAAGATTTGACTTTTTATTTCGAGATGAAGGATCTGAGTATGATGCACTACTTATTGGGAAAATAAGTATGACAGAGGACCACTGATAGTTTCCCGAGTCAAGGAAAATATGCAATGGGAATATTAAAGAAGTTCAGTATGATAGATTGTAAATCCACAGTGATGGATTTGAAGAAAAGGATTGATGATGATCCAGACGAGACTGATCCACAACTGATTGGATCACTGATGTATCTGGTTAACATTGGACTTGATTCATGCTATGCAATGAATGTACTTAGTCATTCCATGAGTCAACCAAGATAGACTCACTAGACAGAAGCAAAACATCTATTAAGATATCTACAAGGCACAGTTAGATATGGCATGAGATATGCCTCCAGTGAAGACTTGAGTTTGCAGGGATATGTAGAATGGACAGAGAGTACATTGGACTGGAAGATCACATCCGATTGTTGTGAAGGTTTCCATGGTTTCCTGGTGTAGTAGGAAACAAATCTTTGTAGCCTTGAGTACCACAGAAGCATAGTATATATAATTGAGTGTGAAAAGAAGTGTGGCTTCACAAACTTATGACTAACTTATTCAATCATGAGATGGATACTACTACTATTCATTGTGATAACCAAAGTTGTGTAAAGATCTCTAAGAACCCTATGTTTCATGACAGATCGAAACACATCGAGATAAAGTATCACTATATCAGAGACATGGTGTAGAGGAAGACAATACAGATGCAATATATTCCTACTCATGAATAGATCACATATATCTTCACCAAAACACTTGCCAAGACAAAGTTCAAGTATTTTTGTGAGAGAATTGGCATGGTGGAGAATGCCTCCCTAGCTGAGAGGGAGTGTTGATGATTATAGCTGTGTGAGACATTCTCCAGGACACAAACTTGAGAGAGAGCCCCTGAGAGGGGTGTGTGGTTCCTATCTTTGATGAGATAGAATGTAGAGATGGCCTCCTCCTTATAGAGAGTTGAGAAGAACTCCAGATGATTCTCCTTTGTAACGCGGTGAGAAAGGAGATTTGCAAAGTTGGACGTGCATGTGGCTGAGCACAAGGTGAATGTGAATGTGTGAATTCCCAAAGAGCTAGGTTCATCGTCATGAGACAGAGATGAAGATGATGTATTAGCCTCCTATGAGAAGAGAGTTGATGATGAACTCCAAATGACTCTCATGTGTAATGCAGTGGTAAAGAATATATGTTAAGTGGATGTGCCTGTGGATGAGCACAAGTGAACGTGATCCTAGTGGTTGATCACTAGTGATTGTGGTTCTTATGTGTAATGTAGTGAACCAGAAATATGGACATCCCTATGTATGTGCCCCTAGTGGTTGAGCACTAGTGGGTGTATGATATCCCTTGCTATATTGTTCAAGAGTCAGACCTTCCTGTAACCCTAATTGTAATGTAAAGGGTACAGGTCGACCCCACCTTAATGTGATTGATAATTAATGTAAAAGATAATTAATATGGTTAATATTAATTATATTATGATATAGAGAGGTCAGCCCTGTTGTGCCAATAGACACTTCTATTGACAGGTCAAGTCTAATATAAGTAAAGGTAAATTCTCCATTGAGGAATTATATCTTTTTGGTGAGTTTGAAAATTTCAGCAAGTACATCTTCTTGGGAAAAGTGTGCACCTCTCTTGGGCACTAGTCTTCTAGGGTTTGTGAGAACCCTTTTGTGTGCTAGGTTTTCTTGGTGGTAGAGGTATTTATCTTGAAGAATATAGAAGAGGATTGGTTGGGTTTTATTCCCTTGTTGAGAAGGGTTTTCCAGGATACTTCTTGTGTACTTGTGCATGGTGTTTCTTCTTGTGATCTTGGTTGCTGCAACAAATTGTCTATGGTTTAAGTAAAATGCTAAAATGGAATGAAATTCACTCTTAAGCCTATCTTATTGAAAAATCAACATGAATTCCTAGTGTTTTACATGCCTATGGCATTTTATAAACTTAGACTAATTTATCCCACATCCATCATAGGATTTTTTCTCCTCTCACTCTCTCATATATAATTGAGGTGAAGGAGGCCCTTTAAGCATGCAATGGAGTGTGATGTAAAGCTTGTTGTGAATGAAGCATCACCAAAATCTCTTTATTTTCATAGATAATCTACCCCATTTTGCCAGTTTGTGTTCTACAATGTTTTTCTCTCTTATTCATTAATAGAAGTTGGGTTTCACTATATTTTTGTGTTTCTTGCAATATATTTGTGTATTTCCATGTTATATCAATGCTATATGTTTTTGTTCATGTCGTTCTCAATAAATATGGATCACCAAGGGTGTCTCCTATTAGGAGGAAGAGGGGAAGGTATGAGGAAGACATCTTGCAAGGCGAACTCAGGAAAATCAATCCTCCAACTTTCAATTGTGAGAAGACGAAGGGAGAATAGGATGAGGCCTAACTATTGGAAATAAACAAATATTTTCAGTTTCATGACTATCCATCAAAGGTAGAAACAAGAATTTCAACCTACCACTTGCAAGGAAAGGAAACCATGTGGTGGGATGAACTTAATCAAGTCAAACACCTTGATGAGAGGAAGGTCTCATGAAGGAAATTCAAAGGATATTTCCAAGAGAAATATTTGTCAGAGAATTACTATGAAATAAATATGAAAGAGTTATTCGAACTCGAATTGGGAAGCATGACAATGGATGAACATGACAAGAGGTTCTTTGAGTTGTTGAAGTATGTGGACTTCATAAAGGATGAAAAGGTAAAAATCCAAACGTTTCTAAGTGGGTTACCTTCCTTCTACAATGAAAATATACACTATGATAACCACAGTACTTTGGACGAGACCATAAGAAGAGAAAAACATCTTTATGAGCAGAGAAAATGGAGGTCAATTTTCCAAAAAGTGTGGAATGACATGATGAAATGAAAGAGACATCAAAGGAAGAAATTTTTTAAGCTTCATTTTTTCAAGAACAACTCACAAGAAAATCAACAAGGATACTCATCCCAAAATGATCACAAGACAACAAATTAATTTGGGAAAATGCCAAAGAAACAACTTGTACAATGTTCGGGATGTGAGGGAAATAAATTATACAGGGACTTCCCTCACAAATGAGAGATAATGAAGATTGTTTGCAATATCCATAAGGTTGAAATATTGGAATACATGGGAGGAAGCATGCACACAAAATCTTGGTTATTTCAATTAGCCATAGTAGCTAAGAGGAAAATCAATGAGTTGGTTAAATATTTCACAATAGACATGAATGGAATCATCACAAAGGTATATGTGAACATCAAACGATTGGTTTCATATGATTTTATAATTGGCATGGATTGGTTGGAGAAAAACCACGTTGTCCTAGATTGTTACAACAAGAAAATCATTTTTCTTCATGAAGAGGGGAAGCAATGAAAATTTCAAGGCATTCCAAGAGTTGTAGATATTAGAGAAATTTGTCCATGCAATTGAAAAAGAGTTTCAGGAAGGGATGTTGGATTTTTGTAGCCCATATGGAAGAGGTAGCCATAACTAAAATTCCAAGCATTGAAGACCATCCAGTCTTGATGGATTTTGAAGATGTTTTGGGGGAAATACTAGGACTGGAGACAAAGAGAGAAATTGATTTATCTATTGATTTGGTGCCAGGAGTTGCCCCAGTGTCCAAGAAAAATTACATAATGGGAACACCTAAATTGAAGGAGTTGCAGATGTAGCCTAAATAAATTTTGAATAAGAGGTAAATATGCCCAAGTATGTCATTCTTGGGAGCCCCAGTTCTTTTTGTGAAGTAAAAATATGGAACCTTAAGGATGTGTATTGATTTCAGACAACTGAATAAGGTCACTATAAAGAAAAAATATCATTTTCCAAGGATTGATGATTATTTTATCAGTTTAAATATGCAAGAATGTTTTCCAAGATTGACTTGAGATTAGGGTATCATCAAGTGAGGATAAAGGAAGAAGATATCAAGAAGATAGCATTCAAAAGAATATATGGGAATTATGAATTTATGGTAGTGTCATTTGGGCTATCAAATACCTCAAATGTTTTCATGTTTCTAATGAATGGAGTGATCAAGAAATACTTGGACAAGTTTTTGATTGTGTTCCTAGATGATATACTCATCTACCCAAAGACATAAGAGAAACGTGAACAACATTTAAGAATGGTGCTAAAAGTTTTAATAGAGCATACATTGCATGCCAAGCTAATTAAGTGCATCTTTCATCAAAATAAGATTCACTACTTGGGGCATATTGTATCAACAGATGGGATAACAGTTGATCCCGAGAAGATAGAGGCCATTAGAGGATGGTCATCATCAAGAAATGTGATAGAGGTAAGATCATTAATGGGTCTTGCTAATTATTACCAACGATTCATGAAAGGATTTTCCAAGATTGCATGCCCAATCACTTATTTGCAAAAGAAAAAAAGTGAAATTTGAATGGATTTCCGAGTGTGAAGAGATATTTCAACAACTGAAAGACATTTTGACAAGTGTGTCAATATTGAATATTTAATATCCGAATAAATGTTTTGTAGTGTTCAATTATGCATGCAATGAAGGGCTTGGTTGAGTCCTCACTCAAAAGGATCATGTGGTGTGCTATGAGTCCCAAAAATTAAAGGATCATGAGAGGAATTATGCTAAACATGACTTGGAATTATCATCCATTATATATGCACTAAAATGTGGAGACATTACCTAATGGGTCAAATATTTGAGCTAAGTATAGACCAATATAGTATGAAATATTTGTTTCGACAACCCACATTAAATGCCAGACAAATTAGATGGATCGAATTTCTTAGTCAATATGACTTTTAAATTAAACATATCAAAATAAAATAAAATCAGGTAGTTGATGCACCTAATAGAAGAGCACATGAGATGCATGTTATATAGACATTAGAATGTATAAATATGATTTAAAAAACATAAGTTTTGAAGAAGAAAACTCAAATCAACAATATTTACAAATAAAAGAAACATTTGATCCAGGTGGATATCGGTGGCCACCCACCTTTTCCAACTGGCTCAAAACAATTTTCTGGAAATTTTGGCAATTTACTATTTTTAGCAGGTTTTAACTTCTGGGGCCATTTTGAGGGCCTAAATGAAGGTTTTTCGAGATAGATGTTCTTAATGATGACAAAAGGCATGATTGAGCCTCCAAAATGAATCTCCTCGACGATACCTTTCCAACGAGCTATCATATGCCTAAAATAGAGATCGTATGCAAAAGTTACGACCCCGGGAAGTTGATGTACTAACTTACCCAAACGGGGCCCACATGAATTTTGGCGCTTCATCTCCTAGGGTTAGGTTTTTGGATGTCTAGGACTTTTGGCATTCTTGTTTATTTTAAAAATGCCTTCAAAGCCTCATTGTAATCATCTTCCTACGAATGCGAGTAGCGGCCACATCTCTTCTCAGAGATAAGCTGTCACCATTCTAACGAATCTTTCACTCTGTATTTTTAAAGTATCTGTACATTTCTTTCATTAATAGAAATTGTGTATTACTGTATCTCTGTGTTTATGGTTTCATCTTTGATATATTTTTGTTATATTACTGGATATACACGATATCTCTGTGCATTTCTTTATTATATCTCCGCTCTCATTTCATGCCGAAAATAATCCGGATCAACATTACAAGAAGACAATTTACAACAACAATTTAAAAATTATGAGTTGAATGAGGATGGAATCCTCATGTACATAGGGAAAATATATGTGTCGTGTAATGTCCCTAAGGCCGAGCCCTGTTGTAAATCATACTTGTGAAATGAATTGTAAATATGTTTTATAGGCTGGTGAGCCAAGTATATATAAGTTGGTGGGCTTATGTGATTGTCAGGCCAGAGAGCCTAAGGGTTGAAGGCCAAGAGACTGATTTTGTACATGTATCAATGCAAAACATTAATAAAAAAATACAAACACTGTCGCGTGCAGACTGACCATGATGAATGAGTGATGGGGGACTAAGCTTCCATAGAGTGGGCAAGGGATTAGGGGTTGGAAGGTGGGAAAGGGGGCTAAGTGTGGAGCCTAGGGGCTAAACCTAGGGGCTTAAGTCCTTGGGGAATAATATTTTAATATTATTCTGAAAGACATGTGAATATTATGTTTTTACCTTAAGTTCTTTTGGATTGACATGTAACTTCCAAATGGAAGGAACACGTGCTGAAGGAATGCATGCAGTTTCATGGGTGACAAGTGTCAACCCAAGCACATGTAGATAAAAATGCTGAGTTGAGATGTGATGGGGGTTCCACCTCCATTCTACCCGACCATCTGAACGTGAGTCCCGTCTGACCTCTGCAAGAATACCCTGGTGCATCCCTGAAAGCTGAAAAATCTTGTGTTGATTTCGGAGATAGCTGGTACATCCTTTCTCTGAATAGTTTGAGCATGTGCATGGAATCTCTGTACCCTTGGTGCAATCCCGAAACCAAAACTGTGAATCTATCCCGTGATTGTGGAGCCTGTTTGGGAAGCCCGTGTCTGTTTTCCCAGTTGGTTGTTGTGGCCACGCAGTGCTGGACTGTGCATGGCTTGCTGGCTAGTGTAAGTTCATGCCAAGCCTGTGTGTAACCTCTCTCCAAGTGAGGGAGGTGATTGTTGTTGGAAGAGGTAGGTTGTCAGGCCTGTGAGAAACTCTTTCTAGGCGAGAGATTTTGTTGGGAAGTGGTTTCTTCGAGAGAGTGTCCAGCACCAACTTCAGCTTATGAGACTTCCTGATCCAACCTGTTGTCGAGACCCAGAGAGGGAGGTGTAGCACCAATGGACTGTGCTTGTGAAGGTGTATACTCTCAAGCGGAATGGGCATGTGGGGAATGAGAGTCCGGGAGTAGTGGGCGTAAGATGGCATCTTGGGAAGAATCCTTCCAGTTGTTCTATGTTGTTTTCCCTATCAGCCTAGCCTAGGAATCCTTGCCTTGGGGTGGAGCTTAGTCCCAGCTCAGGGGTGACCCACTGCTGAGATGGATGAGCAGCGTGGTCTAAGGCTGGGAGGTTCATGGAAGGCCTACATGTGGTTGGTGGAATTACCACCATTTCAAAGATAAGTACCAGACGATGTTTTAATTATGTTTTTTGCATGTTTGTGTATTTATAGTTATCATGCATTCTATCGTGTATATGAATTAATGTTAATTCCATGGATTATTTATGTCAGAAGTAATTTTGTGTTGACCCTGAGTTTAAATGTGTTTAACCTGTTTTAAATGCATGTTATTAATTAAGCATAAAATGAAGTTGTTCCGCAAAGTAGCATCTTCCCGACCATTGAGTTGGATGACGGTCCAAGGAGCGTTATAGAATGGTATCAGAGCCAAGGTTTCGACGTTGAGCCTAGAAGGGCCAGTTGAGTGGTCTTTGGACCGAGATTGTGAGGATAAATTGTGTCAGGAGGACCAATTTTAGACCTTTGAATGCTCCTGAGTGTCAAGGAGTTACTTGACCGTGTTACCAAGCTCAAGAGGTGTAGCGGTGATTATGAAACTGCAGTCGATGTGGTATCTGGCCACAGGGAAAGAGGACTTCACACTAGAAGTGTTGGAGCTGTAGGATATGTTCGGGGGAAAGGAGAACCCTCGTGATCGTCAAATATGGAAAACGTGTGCAGGGTTTAAAAAAAAAAAAAACCTTTGGATTTGCACAGAAACGTGGAAATCGCGATACGCAAAACCCTGAATTCGTCGGGACCGTCCATCGGGGGAAACACGTGGCTGCCGAACGACGTTTTGGCACCCGAGAAACCAAGAGGGAAGAACCTTGTTTTTGCAAATCACGAAACGGCGAAACCTAAAACGATCTACACCGTAGATCGTAAGATAGGAACTTGACCGTTGGATCAAGTAGATTAATAGACTGTAATCTCGTTAAGCGACGAGCAAATATGGGTGGCCAGAATTTGCGTGCCCAGATCTACGGCCAGGGTTCCATTCCAGACCCCTGTCGTCGTTCTACCTTTAACAAGGGGGGGGGGGGGGNTCGACGACTTAGATTGGGGCACTCAGATCTACGGACAAGATTAGATTCCAGACCCTCTTTTCCTTTCTACCTTTAATAAGGGGGGGGTCTGGAATGGGTGACTTTGTGTGGGTCCCCCAAAATGCCGAAAGGATCTGTGTCGTAGATCTGAGAGAAGTCTAACCATTGGATTTCACTTCGAATGGACGGGGACACATGGGTGTGTACCACATACCAGTGGGTCGAGAAGAAAAGTGAGAGTGGTGGGACACGATGATGTCACCAAGGGTGACGTGGACCCTCCTGAACGTGCCACGAGCCACCGTGGTTAAGAGAAACAAATGTACTATGGGCTCGGAGGGTAAGGAGATAGAAATTTTGGAAGTCATGGATTGAAGTGGCAAGAGACTTGGAGTCATTTCTTCGTGAACTCTCAGGTACTGAAGACCCAAAAATCGAAGTGTCGAAATCCCAAAATCACTACCTTGGTTGGCGACAGTTGTGTTATGGGCCCAAGGAGAGAGAGGTTGAAAGTTCGGGAGTTGAGAGTTGGAGAGGGAAGCGAGTGTGAGAACCTCCAGGGAACAAAACCCCGAAACCCAAAACCCCGAAGTTCCGAAATCCTAAAATTTTTGAAGGACATAAGAACTGTCAAGGATTTAATTGTTGGATCCTTGTGGACAAAAACCCCAAAAAACGAAGTCCCGAAAATTTGCAGAGCCAAACAGAGTTCAGAAAACTTAGTGAATTTGAAACGTTTTCTTATTCACATTGGTTAATGACTGATTGTGGTTTTTATTAAGGGATAAGGTCTGACAAATTCTGGTTGACTGCAAATTGTGTGTGCAGAGTTCAAAGAGTGTCAAGATAGCTAAAAACCGATGCCGAGTATGGAATTGAAAGAGGTGCAGATTGCCTCTGAAATAGAGGACGAAAGGGTAGGAAGGGATGTCAACTTGGGAATCGAAGGATCAAACTCTAATGGGCATGGAAAAGAGATGGATAAGGAGGGACGTATGATGAAACTCATTGAAATATTGCAGAAAGATGCCAGGCTCGTCGAGATGATAGCCAAAAGCTCATGAGGGTCAGGGATCAGCAGGGTGAGTTCAACTTTAAAATGTTGAAGAGCCTGGAAATAATAGAAAGGAAATTGGAGAAGGGGAGTGACTCAAGCAAGATAGAGATTCGTAGGACCCCTGAGAGGAAAATAAGATAAAGAAATGTCAGGACCCCTAAGAGGAGAAGAAGATCGAGGAGTGGTAGTAGACATCATCGTCGCTCTCCAAAGCATTCTGGTAAGATAGCACACAGTAGTTCAAGTCCATCTCCTACTAGAAAGAATAGGAGATCTGGGGTGGATGAATTGAAAGGGGAGATGAATAAGATTAAGCCTCCTACATTTGATGGAGAACATAAGAAGGAGGAAGATGACGAAACATCATTTCTTGGCATGAGGAAATATTTCCAACTACAGAATTATTCCTCTCATGCAGAAGGAAGAATTGCGATGTATCAATTGAAAGGAAAAGCATCCATGTGGTGGAATCAGTTTGTGCAGGTGCAACACATTAGTGAGAAAGATATCACTTGGAAGGATTTCAAGAGGTATTTCGAGAAGAAATACCTAACTAAAAGATACTATGACAGAAAGATGAAGGAGTTCTTCAAACTCAATCTAGGCAACATGACCATTGATGAATACGAACGAAGTTTCTTGGAACTATTGAAGTATGTTCCATTCATGAAAGATGAGGCTGTCAAGATTCAGAGGTATCTCAATGGACTGCCACCTACCATTGGTGACAACATTCAGTATGATGATCCCAAGACTATGGAAGAAACAAAAAGAAGGGAAAAATACTTGTATGAACAACAAAGAGAAAAACCTACCTTTCGAAAGGCTTGGGATGACCAGAGGAAGTTTAAGAAGGAACATAGGTAGAAGGGAAACAAACCTCCCTTTTTTAGAAATAATCCTCAAGGACATCCATCATTTAGAGAGCCGAGAATGGCTGAAGTGTGGGAACAAAGGAAAAGACAGACGCCCATTCAGTGTTGGGGTTGTCAAGGGAACCAAAAGTACAGGGATTGTCCCCATAAAAATGGAAAAGCAAGAGTTGTCCATATTGTTCAACAAGTTGAAACAGTGGAGGACATGGGCAGTAGAATGCCAAGGATCTACGCATCCCTGGACAACAAACAAGATGAATTTTAATTGCACATGATTGAAGTGGAAGGTATGATTAACAACCGACCATTTATTATTTTAATCGATTCAGGGGCTAACCATAGTTATGTAGATCCTAGGGTAGTGGAAAGTTTGCATTTATCAAGAAGCAAACATGAAAGGTATTTGTTAGTGTAGTTGGCTATAGGAACGAAGAGGAAAATCGTTGAGTTGGTGAAGTCTTGTCCTGTGGACATGAAAGGACTGAGCACGAAGGCTTAATTGAATAATCTGCCTTTAGGATCTTATGACTGTTTAATTGGAATGGACTGGTTGGACCAGCACCATGCCCTTCTGGACTGTCGTAAAAAGAGGTTTACATTCCTGGATGAAGAGGGAAATCGAAAAACAGTCCAAGGAATTCCCAGGGCTGTGGCTGCTAGAGAAATCTTGGCCATGCAACTGAAGAAGTGTTACAGGAAAGGTTGTCAATTATTTGCAGCCCGTGTGGAGGAAGCATCCAGAGATGAAGTCTCAAATATTGGAGACCATGAGGTACTCACAGAGTTCAAGGATGTATTTCAGGATGTACCTGGACTACCTCTGAAGAGAGACATCATTTTTTCTATAAATTTGATGCCTGGAGTAGCTCCAGTGTCGAAATATCCTTATAGAATGAGTACGCCAGAGCCGAAAGATTTTCAATTGTAGCTTGAAGAGATTTTCAAGAAGGGGTACATTCTCCCCAGCATGTCACCTTAGGGTGCCCTGTTCCTCTTCATGAAGAAGAAGGATGGGACGTTGAGGCTGTGCATTGATTTCCGAAAATTGAATGAGGTAACTGTCAAGAACAAGTATCCTCTGTCGAGGATCGATGATCTTTTCGATCAGTTGAAGAGTGCGAAAATATTTTCAAAGATAGATATTCAATCAGGATATCACCAGGTGAGAATAAAGGATGAGGACATCAACAACACTGCATTTAGAACAAGGTACGGTCATTACGAGTTCACAGTGGTGTCATTTGGACTGTCAAAAGCACCTTTTTTTTTTATGTGCTTGATGAATGGTGTATTCAGGGACTATTTAGACAAGTTTGTCATAGCCTTCCTGGATGACATCTTGGTGTATTCCAAGTCAGAGGAAGAGCATGAACAACACTTAAGACTGGTGCTACAAGTGTTGAGAGGACACCAACTGTATGCCAAATTAAGCAAATGCTCATTTTATCAAAGGCAGATCCATTACTTGGGGAACATTATTTCAGAGGAAGGGATCATCGTGGATCTTGAGAAGGTTGAGGCCATCTGAGAATGGTCAGTGCCAAGGAATGTGGCAGAAGTTAGATCCTTTATGGGTCTGGCGGGCTATTACAGAATATTTATAACAGAGTTCTCAAAGATAGCTCACCCTATCACTTCTTTGAAAAGGAAGGAGAAAAAGTTTCAGTGGACTGAAGAGTGTGAGAAGAGTTTCCAGCGATTGAAGCAGTTGTTAACCAACACTCCAATCTTGAGTATTGCAGATCCAAATATGGATTATGTGGTGTGCACAGATGCATGTAAGGAAGGGTTGGGAGGAGTTCTCAGCCAAGATGGATTTGTAATCTGTTATGAGTCCAGGAAGCTGAGAGAGCATGAAAAGAATTATGCCACTCACGATTTGGAGCTGGCAGCAATCGTCCACACTCTGAGGAAATGGAGACATTACCTCGTGGGAAGGATATTTGAATTGAGAATAGACCACAACGGTCTGAAATATTTGTTTGATCAGCTGACTTTAAACGCTAGACAAAGTAGGTGGCTGGAGTTTCTGTGCGAATACGACTTTGATATCAAGCATATCAAGGGGAAGGAAAACAAGGTGGTTGATGCACTCAGCAGAAAAGTGCATGACTTACATGCTACAACCATTAGCATGTACAGGACTGATATTAAGGATAGAATTTTGGAAGCTGCAAATGCAGATTTGCAGTACAAAGATTTGGTAGCAAAGCTACAGCAGAGTGAAAGGCCATAGAAAAGGGAAAGTTACACCTTGGAAGCTGATGGATTACTTTTGTATAAAGACAGAGTGTATATACCCAATGTCCAGGAATTGAAACTTGTGATTCTAAAAGAAATGCCTAATGTGACATATGCTGGACACCCTGGATATCAGAAGACTGTGGCAGCAGTCAAAAGCGATTACTTTTGGTTGGGTATGAAGAGAGAGATCGTTGAATACATTTCCAGATGTATGGAATGCCAGAAAGTTAAGGCTGAGCATAGGCACCCAGCAGGGTTGCTACAGCCTTTACCCATTCCAGAATGGAAGTGGGAAGTGATGACCATGGATTTTATTGTAGGATTGCCCAGAACGAGCAAGAAGCACGATTCGATCATGGTGGTAGTGGACAAGCTTACAAAATCTGCGCATTTTATTCCATTGAAAACCACTCACAAGGCAACAGATGTTGTTGACATATTCTTAAAAGAAGTGGCACGCCTCCATGGAATTCCTAAAACGATTGTGTCTGATAGGGACCCAAAATTTACCTCGAATTTTTGGAAAGGACTGTTCAAAGGATTTAGAACGAATCTGAATTTTAGTACAGCATATCATCCCGAGTTTGATGGATAGACAGAGAGGGTGAATAGAGTAATAGAGGACATGCTAAGAATGTATGTGATGGAAAAACCAACAAGATGGGAAGACTACCTACATTTGGTAGAATTCGCCTACAATAATGGGTATCATGCATCGTTGAAGATGAGCCCATTTGAAGCACTTTATGGAAGAAAGTTCAACACTCCAGTGAGCTGGGATAATCCCACTGACAGGGCATTAGTTGGGCCAGAGTTGCTCAAGGAGATGGAGGATCAAATGATAAAAATTAAACAGAATTTGAAAGTTGTCCAGGACAGAAAGAAAAGTTATGCTGATAAGAACAGAACCCACCTAGAATTCAAAGTGGGTGATCATGTTTTCCTGAAAGTGAAAACTAACAGGAGTTCCCTGAAGCTGGGAAGTTGCGCCAAGTTGGCAGCAAGATTTTGTGGGCCATTTGAAATCCTAGAAAGGATTGGGCCAGTTGCATACATGCTTGCATTACCTGCATCTATGACTGTTAAGAAATATATACCTAATGCTAATCATGTTATTGACTGGAATGTGGTTCAGGTGGAACCAAAAGGTGTCTTGCAAGTGCATCCTGTGTGCATATTGGACAAGAAAAGAAAACAGCTCTGGAATCGAGCTATAGGGCTTGTAAAGGTCCAGTGGACCTGGTACAGTCCTGAGGATGCGACATGGGAGCATGAAAATGTTATGCGGGTAGAGCACCCGCATCTTTTTGAAATTTTTGAAAATCTTGCATATGCAGTGTAAAAGTTGCACTGAGGACAGTGAAAAAATAAGGGAGGGGGATTGTAATGTCCCCAAGGCCGAGCCATGTTGTAAATCATACTTGTGAAATGAATTGTAAATATGTTTTATAGGCTGGTGAGGCAAGTATATATAAGATGGTGGGATTATGTGATTTTTAGGCCAGAGAACCTAAGGATTGAAGGCCAAGAGCTTGATTTTGTACATGTATCAATGCAAAACATTAATAAAAAAATACAAACACTGCCGCGTGCAGACCGACCACGATGAATGAGTGATAGTGGACTAAGCTTACACAGAGTGGACAAGGGATTAGGGGCTGGAAGGTGGGAAAAGGGGGCTAAGTGTGGAGCCTAGGGGCTAAACCTAGGGGCTTAAGTCCTTGGGGAATAATATTTTAATATTATTCCGAAAGACATGTGAATATTATGTCTTTACCCTAAGTTATTTTGGATTGACATGTAACTTCCAAATGGAAGGAATGTGTGCTGAAGGAATGCATGCATTTTCATGGGTGACAAGTGTCAACCCAAGCACATGCAGATAAAACTGTTGAGTTGAGTCGTGATGGGGTTTCTGCCTCCATTCTACCCGACCATCTGAACGTGAGTCCCTTCTGACCTCTGCAAGAATACCCTGGTGCATCCCTGAAAGTTGGAAAAACCTATGTTGATTTCGAAGATAGCTGGTACATCCTCTGTCTGAACAGTTTGAGCGTGTGCGTGGAATATCTGTACACTTGGTGCAATCCCGAAACCAAAATCGTGAGTCTATCCCATGATTGTGGAGCTTGTTTGGGAAGCCCATGTCTGTTTTCCCAGTTGGTTGTTGTGGCCACACAATGCTAGACTGTGCGTGGCTTGTTGGCCAGTGTAAGTCCGTGCCAAGCCTATGTGTAACCTCTCTCCAGGTGAGGGAGGTGATTGTTGTTGGAAGAGGTAGGTTGTCAAGTCTGTGAGCAACTCTTTCCAGGCGAGGGAGTTTGCTAAGAAGTGGTTTCTTCCAGAGAGTGTCCAACACCAGCTTTGGCCTCTGATACTTCCTGATCCAGCCTGTTTCCGAAACCCAGAGAGGGAGGTGTAGCACTGATGGACTGTTCTTGTGAAGGTGTATACTCCCAGGTGGAACAAGCATGTGGGGAATGAGAGTCTGAGAGTAGTGGGCGTAAGATGGCATCCTAGGAAGAATCCTTCCAGTTGTTCTGTGATGTTTTCCCTGTAACCTCAGCCTAGCCTATGATTCCTTCCCTTGGGGTGGAGCTTAGTCCCAGCTCGGGGGTGACCCACTGCTGAGATGGATGAGAAGCATGGTCTAAGGCTGGGAGGTTCATGGAAGGATTGCATGTGGTTGGTGGAATTACCACCATTTCAAAGATAAGTACCAGATGATGTTTTAATTATGTTTTTTTCATGTCTGTGTATTTATAGTTATCATGCATTCTACTGTGTATATGAATTAATGTTAATTCCATGGATTATTTATGTCAGCGGTAATTTTGTGTTGACCCTGAGTTTAAATTTGTTTAACCTGTTTTAAATGCATGTTATTAATTAAGCATAAAATGAAGATGTTCCGCAAAGTAGCGTCTGCCCAACCAGTGGGTTGGATGATGGCCCGGGGAGTGTTACATGTCAAATTTGGGAGAGATGAAAAATATAATGCCTAGGGAAATGCACAATGTGCCATATGTTAGGCACCCAGGATATCAAAAAACAATTGCATTCGTAAGAAGCCAATAATTTTGGCTAGGAATGAAGATAGAAGTGGCTAATTACATAGTCAGGTGTCTAGAGTGCCATAAGGTGAAGACATAGCATAAAAAACTAGCTAAGATATTACAACCATTTCCCATTCCAGAATGGAAGTGGGAAGTAGTTACCATGGATTTTATTACTAAGTTGTCCATAACAATGAAGCATCATGATTCCATCATGGTGGTGGTGGACAAATTGATGAAGACTACACATTTTACTCCAATAAAGACTACACACAAGACAACAAATATTGCATAAATATACATGAAAGAAGTTGATAGGCTACATGGGGTGCCTAAGGAAATATTTTCATATAGAGATCCAAAATTCACATCTAATTTTTTGAAAGGGTTGTTCAAATGCTTTGGGACAAATTTAAATCTCAGTACAACATATCACCTAGATTCAGATGGGAAAACAAAGAGGACCAACATAATAATTGAAGACATGCTCATAATGTATGTGATAGCCCATCCATCAAAGTGGGAAGATTATATCTACTTAAAGAAATTTCATTACAATAATGGGTATCAAGCCTCATTAAAAATGAGCCAATTTAAAGCTTTGTGTGTAAGGAAGTGTAACACGCCAGTGAGTTGGGATAAACCAGTAGACTAAGTTGTCATTGGGCTATATTTGTTGAACGAAACGGAAGAGTAGATGGTAAGGATCAGGAAAAAAGGTTATGCAAACAAGAACATAATTTTTAGATATTTTAAAGTGGGTGAACATGTTCTTATAAAAGTGAAAGTGAAAAGAAGTTCACTAAGGTTGGGTTTCCATCAAAAGTTGGWAGCGAGATATTGTGGGCCTTTTGAAATATTAGAGAATATAGAGACATTTGCATACATGCTAACATTTCCTTCATCCATGAGTGTGCATAATATATTTTATGTATCATTATTAAAGAAATATGTGCTTGATCCTAACCACATAATTGATTGGACTATGATCCAGGTGGAGCATGAATGAGTATTCCTGGTAGAACCAGTATGCATCCTGGACTAGAAAGTCAAAGTGCTTAGGAACAAAGTAATCATCCTGGTAAATGTCCAATGGACTTGCTATGGTCCTGAATATGCAACGTGGGAGCACATAGAAACTATGCGAGAGGAATACCAACAAATTTTTGTCAATTTTGAAGAAAATAGAAACAAGGATAATTTTAAAGATGGAAATTTGTATGAAAATGTAGAAACCTCGGCTAATATTACTAGTACACAATATGCAAAATGTAAAATATTTGGCAATATTTTTGTAAAATATTTAATTTTTTAAGGATTTTATATAGTTTCTATAAAATTTTGGTGATTTTTAAGGTAAAATAATTTTATTCTATGGAATTTGGGCAAATCGATTTTAGAAATAATGAAAATTAGATAATCGTTTTTTGGGAAAAAACATGGAAAATTATCCCATTTGATAATTTTATCCCCTAAAATCATCTATGAATAGAAGATAAAAAAAAAGGACTCCATTTTTGGGCAGCTAGAGTTCTGGAAACACATCTCAGAATTCTTGGTCCCTTGCGTTGATAGCCTTGATAAAAGAATGGCTCAGCCCGATGAGATAAGGGCAGTGAGGGGGGTGCATTCCTTGGGTCAATAGGTTGAGAATAATGATAGATTATGAATGGAACTGTTGTTGGAATTGTGAAATTGATTTTTTTTTATTTTCTAAATATCATGATATAAATTTGTATATGTATTTTCACATGGTGTTTTACACCAAGGATAGTGCACAATTGTAGGGGAGGGAAAATGTAACATCATTTCTATAATTCCCATTTTAATTAATGCATAATGTAGATTTGAATGTGGCTATGGCCAAGCGATGTAATATACAAATTGTAATTATAAATTTTAATAAATAAAATATGATGCCAGCTGCTGGGGGACATGGACATAGATGGGGGATGACTTTTCCACAAAAGAAGGGAGTATCTAAGAGAGGTGCAAGGGGAAATTATTTGTGGGTATTAATTCAAACCCACTTTTCTGAATTTTATTATTGGGGACAAAATTCTATTTTCCGGTTGAGTGTATGATATCCCAATCATTAAACTCATGTAAGAGGTTGTGTGTAAAAAGTCACATCCCATAGTTATTGGGAGAATGGCACTAAAGTAAAATCAACATTGGACAGAGTGAGAAGTCAATTTACTTGGGGAAAAAAGAGGAAAACGATATGGGGGGAACATGCATGTTTTTACATGAACAACAAGCAGAGAACAAGGAAAAAAAGAACTGGAGATGGAACTACGATGGAGGGAAAATTATGCGGTGTTTTTTGAGCTAAATATTGAAGAGTTAGGTTTTCATTCATGAAGAGTGAATTCCTATGTGAGTTTCATTGTAACAACAAGTGATTGATGTTGTTTTCCGGGTAGTTTTCCTAGCAGTTAGTTTCCTTGAGTTCCTAGTAGTGATATTCCTGGTTATCTATGCCAGAGAGACCCTGATAAACGAATGGGATGCTCGACGGACTAAGAATAGTGAAGGGCACTTTCCTTGGGTTGGGTAGGTCAAAAGGAAGAGAGATGGTGGAAATCAAGATAGTTGTAGGAGAATGTTAGTGGGTTATGGAATATTTGACCTGTGAATGGATAGTGAGAGACACCATTTTTTTGTGGATTTCTTATGGATTCCTAACCCCAGATCGATGATGACTTGATGTTGAGATATGCAGCAACAAGTCTATGGTTGGGTGGAACGTCCATCCCAATCATCTGTTACACAATTGTTTTAAAAAGATAAGTGTTTATTTGTTTTCCAAGTTAATTTATGAATTTAACTATGGTGCATTTTACTCTATGAATGAGAATGATTTATATGTTGTTGTAGATGAGTTTATTTATTGTATTCATGTTATTTATGCATGTTGTGGATGCATATAGTTATGGGTATCTAAAAATGGTTAATTCTTTGTATAATTTGTAGCTTGTAAGCTACATGAATTTGATTAGCAATTTTTTTTTGAATTTATGTATATTCCCATTAGTAATGTTCCCTGGTTAAACTGAGAAACGTTACAAAATTAACACTATAAAAATATTCATATGGACACAATACTTTGAATGTATTTTAGACTAATCTAGAGAGAGTACCATAAATGAAGATAATAAGAGGCACTCAATGTGTGAATCACATGGATAATCCCATCAGTGCAACGACAGATCGTGGCACTTGCTAATGTTCGTAATTAAAGTTACTTTGCATTCCTTGTAGAGGAAACCTCCTCACTGACACTATAAAACAAGAATGGTTGCAAAGCAACTTAGTCCCTGCAATACACAAGATGACATATGCTACTTCCACAGGATGACATATGTCGGAAACAACAGTTAATGGGATGCATGTTAGTATTTTTAATTTATTATGGAGGTCAATTCTTAAAAGATTATGAAAGAAACAGTTAATGGGATTTTCAATCAACTTTTCCTCTCCTATCGGATCTGACTCCCTCCCTACCAGAATCTCTGACTGATTGATTGATCGAGTATAACATGGAGTATAAACAAAATGACAAGAATTCTAGCACTTACCGTAGCTCTCTTTTCCAGGCGTGGAGTATCAAGACAATCCCAATAGCTAGGCAATTAGCTAGGCTGATTAGCGCAGTTGAATAATATAGACCTAGTGAGTAGAGCAACAATTAATGGGATTTTCAATCAACATTTCCTCTCCTATAAGATCTGATTCCCTCCCTATCAGAAACTCTAACTGATCGACTTATCGAGTATAACATGGAGTATAAACCAACTAACAAGAGTTCTAGCACTTACTGTAGCTCCTCTTTTCTAGGCATGGAGTATCAATCCAATCCATGTAGCTAGGCAATTAGCTAGGATGATTAGCATAGTTGAATAATATAGGCCCAATGAGAAGTCGTAGTCCGGGCCAAGTGAAGTATCCAAGCCAAGTCCTTTGCAGAATCCAACTAGACAAGTATAGAAGAAAAGAGTAAACTTGTTCTGGGTGAAGAAAGAACACGTATATACTCTTAGCATATCAATTATTAAAATATTATGAAAGAAGGTACTCATATGGGGACAGGAGGATGCCATGGGAATAGGAGGAAGCCATGGGAACTCAGTTGCTATTACCATATTCTCGTGACAATAAATAGGGGGAGGTGAAAAATTCCTTATAATTTACATTGCAAATGTACTATTACATTGACATATAAAAATGTTTTATTACACATGGCAAGAGATATCATCTAGGAGCTTGATTCTTGTGAACCCTACCACAGTTTCCCCACAAATGTGCATTGATAAGGGAAAAATTGAAATGTGTACCAGATCAATGGCATACAAACCCTATTTCTGAAAGACGAGAAGTGGGAGGACGTTGAAGCATTGTTTCCAACTGGTGTAAATAACATAAGGCTTCTCTTTCCAACATCACCAAACACACCAAATGCACCACTGCCTCGAGTTTTCGTTGGTTGAACGCAACCTCCAATTTCAAAAACAAACATTGAGCTATTGTTGTTTCCCTGACGGGGAGGGGGGCATAAATCGCTTGGTTTCCCTGGAGTTACATGGGTAGTATCCAATCCACCTGATGCACCTGCAATAAATAAATAATCTGAAGTTTTTATCTTGGGGAACTATTGACATATGTCATCATTCTTGAAAATATAGAGTTAAGATTGAAGATTTTCTTCTCAATTTTTTTTGTTTACAAAATAATTACTTACATTTTCACTACTTATGCATTCAAAGTTATGTTATCATTCAAATTCAAAGCGACGAATATTGTTCATAAATATCAGACTGTCGTCAATGTTTCTATCTTAACCATTGTCTTGTCATTGGGGTTGTAATTGGAGGTAGACTTGAAATGTAACCAACAATAACTGAATATGTGAACAAATCATTCTCTTTACAATGTCGCTGAGGGGTTCGATCCAATTATGAAGGTAAATGGAATCATGGATTTTGGGATATTTTTCAAACGATTTTCAAAGTAGGATATAACAGGGATTGGAATGTTGGTAGGTCCCTTTTAGTTGCCAGATTAACATCCAACCTAGAGAATATTTTTATCTATGGAAAATGTTGGATGAGAATCCAATATGAATTGATAAATTATACGTGTACATAAATAAGTACATGAATTGTATTGAGATTATGAGGCTATTGGAGATGCATGGTACCAAGTAGGGTTCATTCTGATGACATCATTGAACAGTGCAAACTTCCTTTGCACTAGGATAATCAGGGGTTATCATTGTTCTGTTGGGATGGATAGGAAGCACCACAGGACTTGTATTATCTCCCTTAATATCTCTATATGCAAACCACCTTCTTGCAGGCCTCCATGAAACTGGAAGTAAACATCATATTCGATACTGGGACCTTGTTGGCCACATCTATGGCATGTATAACTCATTGAACTTTTAATGATTTTGTGATAGTTATATTGTTTGAACTGAACTTTTAATGCTTTTGTGATAGTTATATTGTTTTAACTGTGATTTTCTCTATCTTTACCTTTGTTGTTGTTTCTTTACAATGTCAGCTTTCAGAAACAACAACAACTTTCAATATCTCTATATGCAAACCACCTTCTTGCAAGCCTCCAGCCTCCACGAAAATGGAAGCAAATGACATATTCGATACCGAGACCTTGCTGACCACATCTATGGTATGTATAACTCATTGAAATTTTAATGACTTTTCAATAGTTATATTGTTTGAACTTTGATTTTCTCAAGCTTTACCTTTGTTGTTGTTTCTTTACAAAAAAATGCTCACCAATCACACGTGGTGGACTAACTTGCGCTCCCACCTGCCTTGCCAAACAATCTATTAGAACCTCGCTTATTCACTCTCTGGTGTTAAATTTATATTCCTTTATCGGTAGGGGACCATTCCAAGGGTCAGCCCCAGGGCCAGCTACAATGTGGACTCCGCGGGCTCTATCTTCAGCAGTTGATTAAGCGGTATCAATGCTATGGTGGGGCGGTATCTCTCTCTATGCATCACTTTTAATATTTCAGATGCTAGAACTATGCATCTAGATGCAAAATTGAGTATGACGAGAGCAGATTGAGTATGACGAGAGATATGGTCAATTGAGTATGACACTAGATATGACCACGAGCTAGGGAAAGAGAATAATCTCTTTCAGAGTGGAATGATTGAGCCTTTTTCCTAAGGAGGTAAGAATAACCAACAACCAATCATCACAATTTTCTTATAGCCGGGTTTCATGTCCAATGTTATAAAACAATGGTGATACAACTGCCACGTTTCATGTCTCACACTTACTCTGTGTTACGCCCCACACCTGGTGAACTTTGTTGCATGTTACGCCACGGGGAGATGTAATAAACAAATATGTGATATCCACTACAGGGTATGGACTTTACATAGTTCTAAACATTAAATGTTTTGAACTAATGCTTAATTCAAACCTAGCATTAATCCATTTTTGCTATATATGCTATAAATACATGTCAATAAATGTAATGTATCCTAAGTTTGTTTCACTAAAATTAGCTTGTGTTTCAGGAAGAGGCCAAATAAAGCATCAAAGTTAAAACTTTGGACTAAAAACTAAATGGACGTTGAAAAATTGTATGACATTGTTAAAACTTTGGTTAAAGCCATTGGTTTTCGTACCAGAGTAATAAAACATTGGAAAATCGATTACTATTAGTCCCTACATCCCTAAGGCAGGGACTAATAAAAGGGAAGGCTTGTCATTGTTCCTCAAAGGCGCATACATCTTATTTTTTATGCATTTTGTTGGGTTGAGAGGAGCCAATTTCTCTACATCCATGAGGGATGTATCTTATAATTCATGAGCATATAAGATGTGTTTCCTGAGTGGGCCTAATGGTTAAGAACATGTGTTTCCTCTTAAGAGGTCACAAGTTCAAATCCAGAGTGGGGTAGGGTATGTATACCTTCATAGACTTTACCAGTCAAATCGTTGGACGAAGGGAATCCCTTGGAGATCCCTTGTCCCACAAACATGGAGTCTCATACACCAATTTGGTGTGGCTTAATTGTGACCTTAAAAAAAAAATAAAAAAAAAAATGCATATTTTACTCTCGCTATAAATGAGTCAATATTGATTGAGTGCGTCTACTTTGTGTCTTCAAACCATAAATTTATCTGTCCCCAAATACGTGTCTTTCAATACAAATCCATAATAATAAAACCTAAAGTTTATATTTCATAATAATGTTATTCATCATACAATGTTTTAGTTTTAATTTTAATATATATATA
>SNQJ01S0036449.1:80358-98861 GCA_010110895.2 Picea sitchensis
ATTCTTGTAGTGACCGTACTTTTGACAGTTGAAGCATTGTACTTTTGAAATGTCTTTCTCTTGATTTGGCTTCCTCCTTGAACCAAACTTCCTTTTGTTCCTGAAGTTCTTGAATCTTGCTGTGAAGGCTTGATCATCATACTTCTTTTGGGGTTTCTCTTTTGAATTGATCCTTGATTCTTCTTAAGCACAAGAAGTCCAAAGTTCTTCAAATGTTGGATACTCCTTCCTTGTGTTCATGCTTGCGGCAAATGCATCCCATGTATTGGGAATACCATTGAGTACTATGTTCACTAATTCCTTCTATGAAGTGATCTCTTTAATAGCTTGTAGTTGATCTCTTAACTAGGAGATCCTTACAAAGTATGATTTTATGCTATCATTCTCATTCATCTTCATGTCATGGAGCTCATTCTTTAGACTCATAACTTGTCTGATGTTTCTAACTGAGAAGAGATTTGTTAGGGCATCGTACATCTTCTTTGATGAGTCAAGATGGGAGATGTAGGGTATCAAGTGGTGTTTTATAGAATCCACTATGATACTCATGGCATTGATGTCAACATCCTTGAACTTCTCCATAGTTGCAACGTTATGCGGTTCCTTCTCTTCTCCTTCTTCAAACTCTGGCTTCACAATCTTCCCTTTCACAATATCCAACACTTTATTCTTAGCAAGGATGAGGTCAATCCTTGTCTTCCATGATCTGAAGTTAGAGGCTCCATCTAACTTTTTCTCAGACTTCATAGAGTTCGTCATGGTTGCTTGGCTTGGTCAAACCCTAGATTTGACCAAAAATCCAAACTTCACGTCTTGGCCTTCTAAGAGTGCCAGGAGATTTGTTAGGCTAGGGTGCACTGATCTATCTGAATATTAGGTCAATCCATTCACTTAAGGTTCCTCAACAAGAGGATTAGGGGTTATGCAACTACTCCTACTAGTAACCCTAGCGGCAGTGTCCCGGAAATTGATTCTGCTAGTAACCCTAGCAATAGTTCCTCAGCGAGCTCAATATCCTAGCGGCTATGTTTCCTTCCAACGTTTAGACTAATGAAGGAGGTGTGGGCCCATAACCTGTTAGAATATAGAATATTGTGTGCTTGTTTTACCATTAACGATACCCTCGTCACCCAACCATAGGCCTAAGCCACCCTCTAAGCACCTTAACCTTGACTGAGAATTACTCCAAAAGCAAACCCTAGGCTAGATAGCCAAACAAAGGGTAGCGCACCTTTCCCCAAGGATAGCGCATCACAAAAAAGCTGATCAGATAGTCCAAACCCTAGCCAAGAGATAGTCCAAGCCAACACTGAAACTGGTTGTTGTAGCCACTGCACCTGCAACACTCCTCCACACATGCACACCAAACTGGGAACTGCAGTGCGCAGAACTGGCTCTCTGCAACTGTTGTGATATGTCAAATGAGAACTGGTCCCTGTATTTATAGTGGTTCTACCAGATTTGTTGGGGCCGACTTCTCCTTCTGGATATGTGTTTGTTCAGTATATTATTATTATTTCTAGCCGACTTCTTCTCTTGGAGGCTAATAACCTAATATAAGTTATCTTCTTGAGCCGACAAGACTTCTAGGGTTATTATTCAACTCATTAGGGTTTCTCTTGCTTCCCAGATTCTTCTATTCTCGTCAGGTTCACACATGGAGGTAAATACCTCCCACAACTACCATAATATCAACATTTTGACTACTATTTAGAGCTATAATATTGTGGAGAAGGAGGTTGCATACCTGTGAGTAGCGAGTTGTTTTGAATTTGTGAAGAAAGCATGTGTTTTGGTTGTTGAGAGAATTTGTGTTGTAGCTATAGAATTCTTGAAGTCCCAACAAGTAGAATTCTTGTCCAAACTATGTTGGAAGCCCTAGAGGGGAGTGGAAAGGCATGAGGGACTATGAGCAATGAAGGGGGATTTCATCCCTTGGGTTGTGTAGGTTGAGGGGAAGAAAGTTGGTGGACTGGGATTAATTGTGACTTTTGACTGTGAGAGGGGGACATTAACTATCCTTAGGGACCACCGTATTTTGTGGATTCATAGTCCTAGCTTGGGGGTGTCTTGCTGTTGAGAATTAGAACAATAAGGCTATGATTGGGAGGAAAATCCATCCTTTGCAGTGGGTTGCATATTTACATAAGACAAACATTCTTATCTCTTGTGTTTAATTGTGTTAAATGTTGATATATATGTGTGTGTGTGTGTGTGTGTGTGTGTGTGTGTTGTGCATCTACTCTGAGTTATCTTGTATAATGTTGCTTGTTGTGAGTATAATGATGCATTTAAATCCTTGTTTATATGGTTGAATGTTGTTGTATGTTATGTAGTTGTTTCTATGCATAATTGAACAATTGTGTTTACGTTTTATTGAGCATGGACAATTGAATGAACTTGTATTTCATGTTGTGCATTATTTTCTACAATTAGATTTAGTATTAGAAATTTTATGGGGTCATTTTAGTAGTGATGTGACCCAGCTGGGGGCTGGGTACATTACAATATGGTATTAGAGCTACTGGTTCAACATTGGACCTGTATGGGCCAAGAACCAGTTCGAATTTGAGTAAATTCGTTGTTGCAGACTTTGGTCTGTGTGAATTTGGGGGAAAATCGAGAGAATATCATATTCAAAACCTCAAATTCATGGTCAAGATTCATGTTTAAATGAATCAGAACTGTTTAAGGAGTTTAATGGAACCAATCTACAAATTTACAGAGTTGAAATTGACTTGGAATGGTCAAATTTTGCATTTTAATGGTTGTTGCAAGGTTACGGGCAGTTTGGTAAATCAATAGTCAAGATCGCTTGTGATCGCAAGATCAATGACCAAGATTAACCCTGATAAATTTAAAAAAATTGTAAGGTTACATATGTTTGGAAGGTTGAACAAATAATGGTTGAGATTCAATTTCGACAGCTAGAAGTTGAAGGGATAGACGACCCAGATTCACCTAGATTGTGATAAAAAAAATTGAAGTATTGGAGTTCATAGAAAGACTTCGCCAATGGTCGATGGTGAAATCAATGAAATTTGCAGAGAGTTTTAAGTTTTCCATTAGAATTCACCGATGTCCAGTGTAAAATCAATGAGTTGGGTTCGACAAAAATAAGTCTTTGATCATCGATGGTCGATGGTCGGGTATCGACAGATTTTGGCCAAAATTTCTAAGTGTCAAAGTTCACCAACAAAACTCATCGATGATCGATGGTCGGGGATCGAAAAAATCAGGCAAAGGTTTCATACGTCCAAAGGGGATTGTCGATTGTCGATTATTTATGGACGACAATCAAGGATCAACAAATTTTGATGATATTTTTCGTTTGTCCGAGAGAATTTTTTTATCTTCGATGGTAGATGATCGAGCATCGACAAATTTAGTAGAGTGCTTTAGTTTTTCCAAGAGAAGTGGACAATCATCGACTAAGGAAAAGCAGATGATGATGTCATAATCCATGTGTCATTCCATGTCATCATCCATGAGTCATGTCACGTCATCCAAGTTGACATGTCAGGATGACATGTCATGCCACATCAACATCTACATGTCATGCCACGTGAGCATAGTTTCCATGGCATCAAAGGGGTGGTCGATCACCAATGGTCARGGTTCAACAAATTTATAACAAGGATGTTTCCAAATGAATTCATCGATGGTAGATCGTCGATGATCGGGGATTGATGAAATTTGTGGGCAGTATTTGGTTTTGTGAGGCTAAACGATTGATGGTTGATGATCGACAATCRAGCGTCATGGAGAAAAGTTGGAAAGTTTAATTCCAAAAAAATAAATAGTTGATCGTCGATCATTGATGGATCTCRGATCAATGGCTCAAGTTTCATGTGATTTGAAATGGCCAATTCAGATTAAAAAGGTTGTTATAGTAGTAAAACAGTTGATTTTTTAAGATTTTTTTGGGTTTCTGAAGGTCATGAACTTGCGCGACAATTTTGAGGCTCTAAACGATGTTTTTAGGTAATCAAAACCCACAAGGATAGAATGTTTCAAGGTATAATTTATCTCTGCAACTTCAATAAAATGACTTGAGGAGAGCTTTCCAATGAGCTAAACTATTCACAAAACAGAGCTCGTATGAGAAAGTTATGACCAAAACAATAAGGGTAAACTTTTGGCACAAATTTACTTCTAGAGGGCATAACTCCATGCTCGGAATTTCGTTTGGGGCACAAAGTAGTCTATGGAAAGCTTATGAACCATATAAGATATCCATGGAGTCATATTTTGGATCTGGGTATGTAAAAATGTGTTGGGAGTGAAAGAAGACGCATGTAGCATACATATAAATTGGGTAAAACAGTCAAAACTTCTATGGGCCATAACTTTCAGATCGGAGATAGGATTTGAGAAAATGAATAGCCATTGGAAAGGTATTGAGGATTAGAAGTCATTTTTCAACCCATAATTTTGAATTGAATAGTAAAATTTTCTCATAAATTAATAAAGTAATTATGTAGCAGTGAGAGACTGGAAATTGCAGCATGTGAACGTTGTAACTTTATGCTCAGAACTCAGAATGAGGCGTGAGTAGAGCCATTGGAGATATGTTATGGAGAAGAATGCATATAAGGAATCATATTATATAATAGTGCATTACTATTCTTCATAATTTGAAATGAAGAATGACCTGTAATCTAATTAATAAATATTTTGCAATAACTTTAATTCTAACAACAATTATTGCATGCACATTCTTGCAAAAATAAAGATACAAACCTTAATTCATATTTTTGAACTAGAGATATGGATGATGCATAAGGGTCTTATAGCCATGAAGAAGAAATGATATATATGCATGTTAACATGCGTAATGTTGAGACTGATTTTAATGGGAGAAGAGACAAGTAGGAGCCTATAACTATGAGAAGCCTCCAAAAAGAAGTGCAAAACTATAGATCCGATAATGAAAGGATAATGAAATCTCAAAGGAGATACTACAAATATTGAATATGCTACAAAAAAAGTCAACAAATATTCAGGCACAAGATAAGAAGCTAGTGCTAGGCAAGCGCAAGTGTCTAGATCACATGATAGAAGGGATGATCATGGAGGATCAAGGAGTATTAGCAAGCATCAACATCATCATTCCCTAGGGAAATCGACCAAAAAAACATATGCACGTTCAAGGTCGAAAAGTGACCCAAGTATATCTCCTGTTAGGAAACAAAGAAGGAGACATGGGTCAGGTAGCTTGAAAGGGGAATTGAGGAAAATCAAACCACCATCATTTGATGGAGAAAACAAGAAAGGAGAAGATGCAAAAGCATCACTGTTGGGAATGAGGAAATATTTCTAGTTACATAATTACTCATCAAATACAAAAGCCAAAATTACAGCCTACCTCCTTCAAGGAAATGTATCTATATGGTGGGATCAGTCGGAGCAAGTGAATCACCTTGATGAGAAAACAATTTCTTGGAAGCGGTTCAAGAAATATTTTCAGTAGAAGTACTTGTTAGAGCAATATTATGACAAGAAGATGTAATAGTTCTTTGAACTCAAAATTGGGAACATGACCATAGAGGAATATGAGAGAAAGTTATTGGAACTTCTCAGGTATGTGAGCTTCATGAGAGATGAGAAAGTCAAAATTCAGAGGTTCATGAGTGGACTGTCATCCTCTTACAAGGATAAAATTTAGTTTGATGAGCCCAAGAATTTAGAAGAATCCATAAGAAAGGATAAGTGTTTGTGTGCACAGAATAGAGGAATACCATCTTTCCAAAGGGTATGTGATGATAAGAAGAAAGGAAATATGGATCAAAGGAATAAAGGATTCAAAATACCTTTCATAAGGAATAGATCTCAAGCATATAAGTAAGGGAAACCATCTCAAAGTGATTAGAAAATGGCAGAGTCCTTGGGAAAGAGGCCAAGGCATCAACCCATAAAGTGTTGGGGATGTGAAGGTGATCCAGATTTATGAGAGGAATGAAATGAAATGCATATCTATAACATTAACATAGAGATACAATGAACAATAACAGAGATACAATGAAACTTAACTTCTATTCAATAAAGAAATCTGTTGAAACTGTAAAATGTAGAATGAAACAATCTTTCTCGAATGGTGGTAGTTAATCATTGAGAAGAGATGTGGTGGCTATGCGTATTCAATTGAGAACATTAAAATGAGGCCTCCATGCATTTTTAGAATCAATAAGTAATAAAAAAACCCTAGACATCCAAAAACCTAACCGTAGGAGATGAAGCGCCAAAAGTCATGTGGACCCCGATGGGGTAAGTTGGTACATCAACTTCTCGGGGTCGTAACTTTCACATACGATCTTCGTTTTAGGAGCACGATAGCCCGTTCGAAATATCTATCTGAGATATACACATTTTTCCATCACACTATGAATTTTTCTATAGGGTGACTGTGGTGAGCCCAAAAACTGTTGTTTAGGGCCTCAAAACATCCCTAGAAGTTTAGGACTCGAAAAGCTAGAAAAAAATTGCCAAGATGAAAATTGTATGTGAGCTAGTTGGAAGAGGTGAGTGGCCACCGATATCCACCTAGATAAATCCTACCCCCTTAGGAATAAATTTTATCCATTGCGTTGATTTCCCTCATCAGATGAGGAAATTTATGCTAAATTTGGCCCTGGGTGATCCACTTTCCTTGACGTAGGAGCTGCCCCAATTTGACAAAACTATAAAGCTAAAGCTTATGTTGGAAAGTTCTCTTGACCTATGTGTCCACGATATGATCAGTGGATTCCTATTTCATGTAGTAAATGTTGAGATCTGTCGGTGCCAACTATTCTGTTATCTCCGAGGTGTCCAATAATGGTGGAAAGTATGGTCGAAGGAGGTCCACATTAAACAATGGGTGCAAGCCAAGGAAGGGGGGAATGTTGAGCTCAAAATCATTATCACCCATAGCCTTGGTGATGGTGTAAGGTCCATATTGGAGTGGACAAAGCTTTTGATGGGCTCCTATAAGGATTTATTTGTGCAAGTGTAACTAAACTTTATCTCCCACCTGAAACTTGTGTGGCACCCAATGTTGATCATGGCACTGCTTGTACTTGGAATTGGACTTATGTAAAATATCTTGAACATGTTGGCAGATGTGATGGATTCATTCAATGAACTGGGTATCTTTTTTTTCTTTGGTTTGAGCATGGTAGGGTTCTTCCTGTGTGGATGCAAGGGGTAGTGTAACATCCATGTGACCCAATGGTTGAAATCCCAACCCCACCTGAAATGGAATGTGGCCAGTTGAGTTATGTATGGATCTGTTATAACTGTGTTGAACATAGTGAAGACTCTCATCCCATGTGCGTGGATGCTTGGAATTTTACATGTGCAAGATGTGCACGGTCATCATGTTGACAACATTAGTTTGGTCATCCGTTTGGGGGTGGAAGGCAGTGGATTTGATGAGCTTGGTGTCCAGCCATGACCAGAGGCTCGACCAAAATGTGTTGAGGAACTAGTTGTCCCAATTTGAGATGATGGTTTTTGGTATCCCAAAATGTACCCACACTCGTTCAAAGAAGATCTTGGAAATGGAATCCGCTATGATGCTCTTCTTGTAGGAGGCCATAATCGCCATCTTAGAAAATTGATCAACAACCATAAAAACACAGTGATTTCTCTACTTGGTTGAAGGAAGTCCTGACATGTAGTCCATCGACATGGATTCCCAGGGCCTGTCGGGAGTAGGAAGAGGTGTGTACATGCCTTGTTTCTTAATGGTTATTTTGGAAATGGTGCAGGCCATGCAGAACCTGATATACTTTCTACATCAAGTCGAAGTTGCAACCAGTAGAAATGTTGTTGTAGCACAGCCACTGTCTTTTCTACGCCGAAGTGTCCTTCCACCCGAATGTAGTGAGCTTCCCAAATCATCTTTGATCACTAAATTTATGGGATACATAGGTGGACCAGATGACACAACAACCCATCCTAAAGATGGAAATCAGTGACAACTATGTTTGTGCCCAACATATGGTAGGTTGTGGTGAAGTCAGGATCTCTATTATAGAGTTGGGGCCATCTGGAGGCTTCATGTTCGTAGGAGTGTAGCACCGTGGTTAGTGTTGCAACTAGAGGTTGATTGAGGTAGTCAACGATGCGATTGGTGCTCTCTGTCTTATACTTGATTTTGAGATGGAAATGCTGCAAGTATGTGGACCACTTTTGATGGCGATCATTCTACAATTTTCCTTGTGTCTGCATGAAATACAAAGGTTTATGATCAATGTGGATGATTGTATCATTTTCTTAGAATGAAATTTCTCCACTGGTGGCATGCTTGTACAATGGAGTAAATTTATTTGTCATAAGTGGGGCACTTACAAATGATATTTGATAGTGTCTCACTATTATAGGCCATAGGATGTTTGTGTTGAGTGAGAAACGCACCCAATGAATTGGGTAGCTTTTTTGGCATTGGTTTGAGCATGGTAGGATTCTTCCTGTGTGGATGCAAGGGGTAGTGTAACATCCATGTGACCCAATGGTTGAAATCCCAACCCCACTTGAAATGGGATGTGGCCAGTTGAGTTATGTATGGATATGTTGTAACTATGTTGAACATAGTGAAGACTCTCATCCTATGTGTGTTGATGCTTGGAATTATACATGTGCAAGATGTGCATGGTCATCATGTTGACAACATTGGTTTGGTCATCTGTTTGGGGGTGGAAGGCAGTAGATTTGATGAGCTTGGTGTCCAGCCATGACCAGAGGCTCAACCAAAATGTGTTGAGGAACCAGTTGTCCCGATTTGAGAAGATGGTTTTTGGTATCCCAAAATGTACCCACACTCGTTCGAAGAAGATCTTGGTAATGGACTCCGCTATGATGCTCTTCTTGTAGGAGGTCAGAATCACCATCTTGGAAAATCGATCAACAACCATAAAAACACAGTCATTTCCCTACTTGGTTGAAGGAAGTCCTGACTTGTAGTCCATCAATATGGATTCCCAGGGCATGTCGGGAGTAGGAAGAGGTGTGTACATGCCTTGTTTCTTAATGGTTAGTTTGGAAATGGTGCAGGCCATGCAAAACCTGATATACTTGCTACATCCAGTTGAAGTTTCAACCAGTAGAAATGTTTTTGCAGCACAACCACTGTCTTTTCTACGCCGAAGTGTCCTTCCACCAGAATGTAGTGAGCTTCCCAAATCATCTTCGATCACTAAATTTATGGGACACATAGGTGGCCCACATGACACAACAACCCGTCCTAAAGATGGAAATCAGTGAAAACTATGTTTTTGCCCAACATATGGTAGGTTGTGGCGAAGTTAGGATCTCTCTTGTATATTTGGGGCCATATGGAGGCCTCATGTTCGCAGGAGTGTAGCATCGTGGTTAGTATTGCAACTAGAGGTTGAATGAGGTAGTCAATGATGTGGTTGGTGCTCCTTGTCTTATACTTGATGTTGAGATAGAATTGCTGCAAGTATGTGGACCACTTTTGATGGCGTTCATTCTACAATTTTCCTTGCGTCTGCATGAACTATAGAGGTTTATGATCAGTGTGGATGATTGTATCCTTTTCTTAGAATGCAATTTCTCCACTGGTGGCATGCTTGTACAATGGAGTAAATTTATTTGTCATATGTGGGGTACTTATGAATGATATTTGATAGTGTCTTACTATTATAGGCCATAGGATGTTCGTGTTGAGTGAGAAACGCACCCACAACATAGTATAAATAATTTGTCTCAATCTCAAAAGGTTGTTGTAAGTTGGGTAATGAGAGCACCGAGGCTAGGAAAAATCACTGCTACAAATCATCGAATGTTTTCTATTGCAACTGGAACCACACAAAATTTTCCTTTCCACCACCTCTGGTCACTTGGCTAAGGGCTCATGCAATGTGGGAGAATCCCACCACAAGCCTATGATAGAAATTTCCAAGGCCTAAGAAGCTCTGAAGACCAGTGCGTGTGGTCAGGGTTGGCCTGTCATGAATGACCTGGATCTTGGTTTGATCGACATGCACCCAATGCTCATAAAAAATGTATCCTAGGTATTAGATATTGTTCATGTTGAAGGAGCATTTTTTCAAATTTGCATATCTCTTGTGTTGTTGCAGAGTGTGTAGAACCTGTTTAATATGCTACAAGTGTTCCTCCCAACTTTTGTTAAAGATGAGGATGACATTCAAATACACCACCACAAAATAATTGGTGAAAGGTCACAATATATCATCCATCATCCTCATGAAAATTGTTGGGGAATTCGCGAAGACAAAGGGCATGACCAACCATTTAAAAAGACCTTCTTTGGACTTGAAGGAAATATTCCATACATCAGTCTGCTCTATTGGGACCTGGTGGTAGCTGGAATTCCGATCAATTTTACTGATTTATTTGGCCCCCTTGAGCTAGTCAAGGATATCGTCAACTTGGGGAATTGGGTACCGATTCTTGACTGTGATTTTATTTAGGTCTCGGTAATCAATGCAAAGTCGCGAGGTCCTGTCTTTCTTCTACACAAGAATGATTGGGTTTCCACAAGGTGATGAGCTTGGTCAGATGTGCCCCTTTTCAAGAAGCTCTTGGATCTGGTGCTTGATTTGATCATTTTATGATAGAGAGTGACAATATATTTGTCCATTGGGTAAAGGTGCACCGGGGGTTAGATCAATTGAATGATTAACCTGATAGTGCAGAGGTACCCAAGTGGGTGAGGAGAATATGTATTTGTATTATTCTACGGCCTTATCCACTTGCTTGTTCTACGTGGAGAGACCTTCCATGGAGGCCATGGATGTGGATGCAACCTTCTACCCACTTTGAGTGTGAATCATGAAGAGGACAAACTTCTCGGTCTGAGAGATGGCCTTCCTGCATTTCTTGGCAAATATCAAGGAAATGACAGTAGGTGGGACTACCTCAGGTGTCATGTACAATTTATTTTCCAAAGTAATAATAACACTATAAGGCATAGACTCATATAGATCATGATGTTTCCATAAATAAGGTTGTCCCAAAATAACATCACAAACTTTAAGGAGGGAAACATCACACAATACCTCATCTTTGAAGGGCTTGATATTGTAGGGCAAGTGACACTGTTGGTTGATGTGTAGATCACTCCCTTGGTGGAGCCATCCGATGGTGTAGGTTGTGGGTGCGTTGTTGTTGACAGATCCAACCGCTTGATGACCTCCACTGAGATGAATTTCTTATGGCTACCGGTGTTAATGATGAAGTGAAATAGAGTACCCTTTACACACATCTATGAATGAAAGAGGCGCTCACCTTCCTCTAGTTCATCAGGTTCATGGGGATGGATATTGGTGGTAGAAACAATGGAACTAGGTTCTGTATCAATGATTCGTCTCTGTTTTTTTGGTTCTGACTCAAATTCATAACCCACATCTTATTAATATGCTTTCACCTCGGCCACCAATAATTGCTTTGAGCGACATTCAACAGTGTTATGCTATGGGCTCTTATGGAACTCGCACCACTTCCTAGTGTATTTCCTTGTCTTCACATTGTCCTTCTTTGTTTGCAACTTAGACTGGTTGTCTTGAGGCTTTCCATTATTTCTTTTTCCTTTGTTCTTTGGGTTGGGGTTTCCTTTGACCTGCTACTGCTATGAGGGGTTCACAGACCCAAACTATTGTCTCTTTTTTTTAATCTTATGCTTGATTTTGACAACTTATCAATAGGTCACGACCAAGGATGAGATGTAAAAAAACTTCATTTATGTCTATATGTATCTATGTACACCACCACAGTACTTGAGCACCATATTTTTCTCAAATTATTTGATACTAATCTTGGTGTGCAAGGTATGGAAGACATTGGTGAACTCTAGCATTGTTTGGTCCCTTTCCTATCGTAGTGTGGTCCATATTGTATATAAGTCATCATAACTTCCAAAAGGGTAGTATAGTTCCTTAATATCATCCCTGAAAGAACCCCAAGTGGGTGCGACTGCAAATAATGTAGATTCCTCTGATGCCTTTTGCTCATAGAAAGTCTCCCACCAATATTTGACATGAGGGAGAGCCTTAAGGAGCACAAATGTAATATTTTGTTTATCGAAAAAGTTATGGACAAAAAAATACCCTTCTAGAAGGTTTAACCATTTGTCTACAACATCTGAATCTATTTGAACTTAAAATATAGGAATATCAAAATTGATCTATACCTTGAAGGGGGAGGCTCCTCCACTCGAGGAAGATGTGTCACATGTTGGCAATCATTGAAGGATTTGCACAAAATTATTGATCATCTTGTTCCTCAGTCGCATGAGGGATTCCTTGAGAAACAATTTAAGGGGAACTCCTACCCCATTGTCTTTCTATTCTTACCCCATGGGCGACCATTGGATTCAGCGAGGTTGATATTGCAAAGGCTCAACTGATTCGAGTCCCAACTACTTATACCCAGACCTCATTGGGGACATGTACAAAGAAAGAAATGAAGAGCAGACCGCTATGATACCACTTATTTAGATTTATGAGCGGAACAAAATGAAATATAGATATATAACATTAAAATAGAGATACAATGAAAAATAATAGAGATACAGTGAAACTTAACTTCTATTCAATAAAGAAATATGTTGAAATTGTAAAATGCAGAATGAAACAATATTGCTCGAATGGTGGTAGCTAATCTCTAAGAAGATATGTCGTGGCTACACACATTCACCTGAGCACATTATAATGATGCCTCCACGCATTTTTTAGCATCAAGAAGTAATAATACGACCCTAGACATCCAAAAACCTAACCCTGGGCGATGAAGCGCCAAAAGTCATGTAGGCCTCGATGGGGTTAGTTGGTACACGAACTTCCCATGGTCATAACTTTTTCATATGATCTTCATTTTAGGTGCACGATAGCCCATTGGAAAGGTATGTCCGAGATCTACACATTTTCCCATAACATTGTGACTTTGTCTACAATGTGACTATGGTGAGCCTAAAAAATGTTGTTTACGGCCTCAAAACGACACTGAAAGTTTAGGACCTGAAAAGATAAAAACAAAAATCCCAAGATGAAAATTGTATGTGATCCAGTTGGAAGAGGTGGGTGGCCACCGATATACACCTGGATCAAAATGGGATCACATGTATAAATATTTTCCTCATAGAGGAGATAAGATGAATATTTTTCATAACATCAAGAAGGAGGAGACAATAGAGGATGTGGGGAAAAACCCACCAAGGATCTATGCAGCCTTGAACAATAGAAAAATAGACTATCAATCCCACATGATTGAAGTGGAAGGTAAGATTGATAACCAACCCATAACTATTTTAATTGATTTTGGAGCTAGTCATAACTATATATATCCAACGCTAGTTGAAAGATTTAAATTGAAGAAATATAAGCATGGAAAGTCTTGGTTAGTCCAGCTAGCTATTGGATCCAAGAGTAGAATTAATGAGCTTGTTAAATAATTCCCTATAAACATGAATGGAACTAACACTAAGGCATATCTGAACATCATACCATTGGGGTATTATGACTACTTGATTGGTATGGATTGGCTAGAAAAACATCATGTTGTTTTAGATTTTTATAACAAGGTTTTCACGTGTCTTGATGAAGAAGGGAATTCAATGATAGTGCAAGGTATTCCAAGGCCTATATATGTCCTAGATATTTCAGCATTGCAGGTGAAAATACGTTTTAGAAAAGGTTGCCAGATATATGCAGCCCATATGGAAGAGTTAATGAATGATAAAGAGCCAAGTCTTGAAGATTATCCAGTATTTAAAGAGTATGAAGATGTGTTTGAGGAGTTTCCAGGATTGCAACCAAAGAGGGATATACATTTCTCAATTGATATAATTCTTGGAGCTTCCAAAATATTTAAGACTCCCTACAGAATGAGCACACCATATTTAAAAGAGTTGCAAATGCAATTAGAAGAGTTGTTAAAGAAAGGGTACATATGCCCAAGTGTTTCTCCTTGGAGCGCCCCAGTTATTTTTGTCAAGAATAAAGATGGAATGTTGAGGTTATGTATTGACTATACACAACTGAACAAGGTTAGAATCAAGAATAAATATTCGTTTCCAAGGATTGATGACATTTTTTATCAGTTGAAAGGAGAAAATATATTCTCCAATATTGACATGAGGTCAGGCTATCATCAAGTGAGAATCAAACAAGAGGATACTAGAAAAACAACCTTTAGGAAAAGATATGGAAACTATGAGTTTGTAGTGGTGCCTTTTGGGTTGAAAAATGCATTGGCTACATTTATGTATCTAATGAATGGGTGTTTAGAGATTTCCTGGACAAGTTTGTCATTGTATTCTTGGATAATATTCTCATCTATTCCAAGATAGAGGAGGAGCATGAGAAGCATTTGAGGATGGTACTACAAGTGTTGATAGAGCACCAATTATATGCCAAGTTGAGTAAATGAACTTTCTATCAAAAGAAGATCCATTATTTGGGTCACATTGTTTCAGAATATGGCATAGTAGTGGATCTAGAAAATAATGAAGCAATAAAGAGTTGGATAGCTCCAACAAACATTTTCTAGCTACTTATTACAGGAGATTCATTGTGGGATTATCCAATATTTCACACCCAATAACATTTTTGAAAAAGAAAGGAGTAAAGTTTGAATGCAATGCTAAGTGTGAAAAAAAATTCCAATGATTAAAGGAATTGTTAACCTGTGAACCTATTTTGAAATTTGTAGATCCAGATGAGGATTTTTTCGTGTGCACAAATGTAAGCAAGGAAGGGCTCGGTGGAGTTATTATGTAAAATGGACATGTAATTTGTTATGAGTCTAGAAAATTGAAGGAGCATGAAATAAATTTGGAAACCATAGTACATTCCTTAAGAATGTGGAGGCAATACCTCATGGGCAGAAAATTTGAATTCAGTACAGACCATAGCAGTCTGAAATACTTGTTTGAACAACCAACACTAAATTCTAGACAAACTATATGGCTAGAATTTCTTAGTGAATATAACTTTGATATCAAGCACATAAAAGGAAAAGAGAACAATGTGGTTGACACACTCAACAGAAGGGTGCATAAAATGCATGTCATTTCCATTAGTATGTATAGAACAAATTTGAAAGATAGAATTTTAGAAGTTGTAACAACAAAATAACATTATGTGCAAGTTAAGAAAGGCTTACAACAGAATGATACACAACAAAAATTTAAGGATTACAAGCTAGAAGAGGATGGGATCCTCTTATTCTGGAATAGATTTTATGTTCCCAATTATCAAGAACTAAGAAATTTAATTCTAAAGAAGATGCATTGTGTGCCATACATTGGACATCCAGGATACTAGAAAACTATTACAATTGTAAGGGGCCAATATATTTTTCCTAGTATGAAGAAATATGGCACTGATTATTTGGCTAGATGCATGGAGTGTCAGAAGGTAAAGGATGAGCACAGACATCCAGCGGGGTTGATGCAGCCATTTCCCATTCCTGAATGGAAATGAGAAGTTGTTACTATCTATTTCATTACCAAATTACCCAGGACAACGAGGAAACATGATTCCATCATGGTAGTGGTGGACAAGATTACAAAGGCTGCACATTTTATTCTAGTAAAAGTAACTCATAAGGTATCAAATATTGCATAAATTTACATGAAACAAATTGCTATCCTACATGGTGTGCCTAAGGCAATAGTGTCATATCGAGATCCCAAGTTCACTTACAATTTTTGGAAGGGATTGTTTAAGGGATTTGGGACAAAATTGAATTTCAATACAACATATCACCTAGAATCAGATGGAAAGACTAAGAGAATTAATCAGATAATTGAGGATATGTTGAGAATGTATGTAATGGACAACCCTTCTAGGTGGAAGAACTATATCCATTTAGTTGATTTTTCCTACAATAATGGGTATCAATAATCATTGAAGATGAGCCTGTTTGAAGCATTGTATGATAAAAAATGCAATACACCAATAATTTAGGATAAACCAATAGAATTTTAATGTTGCATAATATTGGAAAAAGAGTTATGTTGATAAAAAGAGAACACATAGAGAATTCAAAGCAGGAGAACATGTGTTTTTAAAAGTTAAAGCCAAGAGAAGCTGGTTGAAATTGGGAAGTTTCCCAAAGTTGGTAGTGAGATATTGTGGGCCTTTTGAGGTCTTAGAAAAGATAGGATCAATTGCATACATGATATCATTACCTGCATCCATTATAATTCATAATGTGTTGCATGAATCTTTATTGAAAAAGTATGTACCTGATCCTAATCATGTGATTGATATGTGATTGATTGGAATGTGATATAGGTGGAACATGAAGGAGAATTTTGGGTGGAACCAGTGTGCATCCTAGAACATAAATTCAAATTTCTCGAGAATAAAGACATTGTCTTGGTAAATGTTTAATGGACATGTTACTGTCCTGAAGATGCTACATGGGAGCACGAGGAAGCCATGCAAGAAGCATACCCACAAATTTTTTAAAATTTTGAAGAAAACTTAATGTACATTTGTAAATAAGAAAATGAAGACTCCATTTTGGAAGCTATTGTTCTCGGAGCCATAGATATGAGATTTTATGTCCAACAAATGTCTGGGTTGAATGGAAAAGGGAGTTGCTAGTTGGAATTGTTGCATGAGTCATTAAGTTGAAGAATTATCAAGTATTTTGATGTAATGTTTTTATATATGTCAATCTATAAACTATATGTTTATGTGCACAATGTAGGGGGAGGGAAATGTAACATCCCCATTTTCAAACCCCCAAAAATTTTGCATGGGGGATAATTCAAAGAGTGTATTGTACCGACTTACATTTTCAACTTCTTATCTGGATCTAGAAGACTCCTCCAACTTCCATTGTTGAAGCATGCCTACTACTGCTAAAGCACCTTCATCTTCATTCTAATCATCTTCAACATCACTTCTTATGTCTCTACTAACTAAAAATTCATTTTCATCCTCATCCATGATTTTATCATTTCTTCTCATCCACTAAGATCCAAAATTATCTTTGTCTCCTCTATTATCACCTTCTTTTGCATGAGCTAGGAATGTCACCTCTTGCATACTATCCTTCGACATTGCCTCTCTTTCTTCTATATGCAACTCTTGCATATTTTATTTTTCTTTTGTGTGCACCTTTTGTGTTTCTTTTTCAATATAATATTCATCCTATATCTCCCTCACTTTATTTTTTACTCAACTGTTATTTTCTCCCATGTTTTCTCCCCTTTTCTTAATATCATCAAACTAGACCTTCCAAATTAGTTCATGTATTGCATTTCTCTTTTCATACATGTCTACTCTTTCTTTCCTCTAAGCATCTGGAACATTTTTTCTTTTCTTTTGTCTTCTCAACACATCTCCCTCTTACTCCCCACCCCTCATTATGATGGACTTATGCCACCATACTATTGGTTCTCATCTACATCAATCCATTCTCTATGAATAACATTTTGATCCATAGGGGAATTTATTATAGTATCCTATCTCTTAGCCCAACCTCAAATTCACATTTTGCGACAATAAAAGAGGTGTTATATTCTATGGAAAGCTCCACAATCTATCCTTGTTTGACTATGCTAAACCAAATATAAATTTTTTGAGTCCATTTATTGTATAGAGTTTTTAATATTTTAATGGTTTCCCAATCTCACACTACTATTTCTTGGGAACACCTAAGAGTATTAATCTCTTCCTGCCTCTCTGTCCATAGGTAATTCAACAAAATATATTCATATTTTTCAAAATAAAAGTACCTGCCATTCCATGCTTCATGTATGAGATGCAACAGATTTTGAGTTTCCTTATGGGTGAACTCAACTTCCTTCTCGGTCATACAATCTTGTATCTCCCTTCATGATGGCTTCCATGAAATATCCATACTTTCTCCAGTATCTTCCTTATGTCCCTACAATGGAACCAATTGTTGTAAATGGTTTTAGACCTAAGGTTCCAAACTAAAGCTAATAATAAACCTCATAATAAACATCAACATTTTTAATATTAATTTATGAATAAGGTCTCATCTTAGACATTAATGAGAATTATTGAAACATGATTAAATAATAAAGAAAGAAGAATATGAAATGCATATCATTCAACATCCATTCCATTATATGATTACATCATTATACTCAAAAACTAAAAAGAGGGGAACCAATACAATTTTTTCCTTTTTTAGTCCATGAAATAGGTTCCTATAATGATCTAAGGTTGAACCCTGATTTCCTTTCTCTCATACATATTGTGTACTTGACCTTGATAGCACTATTTGTAACATACCCATCCCCTAGTTGGGTCGCGCCACTGTTAAAATAACCCCATAAAATTTTTAATAGTAAATATAAATGCAGAAAATAACACACAACATGAAATACAAGTTCATTCAGGTGTCCATGCTCAATAAAAATGTAAACACAATTGATCAACTATTCATAGAAACAACTAAATAACATACAACAACATTCAACCATATAAACAATGATTTAAAAGCATAATTTTTCTCAAAACAAGAAACAATAATGAATATAACTCAGAATA
>SNQJ01S0036449.1:98911-111485 GCA_010110895.2 Picea sitchensis
TAACACAATTAAACACAATAGATAAGAACACCTATCTTATGTAAATATGCAATCTGATGCGAAGGACATACATTTCTCCCAACTTTAGCCTTGTTGTTCCAATTCTGAATAGCAGGACACCCCTGATATGGGGCTATGGATCCACAAGAGACAATGGTCCCTAAGGATGGCTAATGTCCCCCTCTCACAGTCAAACCTCAAAGCTAATTCTAGTCCACCAACTTTCTTTCCCTCAACCTTCACAACCCAAGGGATGGAATCCCCCTTCATTTCTCACAGTCCCTCAAGCCTTTCCACTCCCCTCTAGGGCTTCCAGAATAGGTTGGACAAGAATTCTACTTGCTAAGACTTTAAGAATCCTACAACTACAACACAAATTTTCCCAGTAGCCAAAAAACATGCTTTCTTCACAAATTTTGAACATCTCGCTACTCATAGGAACACAGACTCCTTCTCCACAATATTACAGCTCCAAATAGCATCTAAACATGCCCAAAACAACTGTCTTCAAGATCCCATGCTTAGAAATCCATTGTTGGCCAAAAAAATCCATGTAAAAATAGCTCTCTATGCAAAAACGAGAATGAGTAATTGTGGTCTCCCTCCCCATACAAATGTGTCCTTCCTTTCTCTTTCTTGCTTGAATTTCACTCTTCCTCAAGCTAATTGTACTCAAACCCCATGCTCTCAATAACAATGGGAAGTGACTCTCACACCAACCCTCTTAAATGAATTCAATGATTGGGCTCTATAACACTCAATAGTTGATGGAAGGTTCATGGTAAGGGTAATTTAAAAGGAAACAAGAAATTAGTTTTGGTTTAATAGACATGGGTAACTCTCCCCCTTGGACCCCTACCCTCTCTTGTGGATACTTAACCCCCAAATATTCGTCTGTGTTTGTCTACAACTGGAAATACATTTTATTCATTATATTCACTTTACATCATTTAAATATTACATTACTTTGTCTCTTAGCCATATACTACATTCACAACATACATCACTTATCTCTTGGTTATGTACTACATTTACAATATACATCGTTATTTTTGGGTTTGAAAATGGGGATGTTACATTCCCCTCCCCCTACATTGTGCAGGTTGAGGGGAAGAAAGCTAGTGGACTGGAATTAGCTTTGAGTTTTGACTATGAGAGGGGGAAATTAGCCATCCTTAGGGACCACCGTCTCTTGTGGATTCATAGCCCCATCTCAGGGGTGTCCTTCTATTTAGAACTGGAACAACAAGAATAAATTTGGGAGGAATGTTTGTCCTCCGCAACGGATTGCATATTTACATAAGATAAGTGTTCTTATCTACTCTGTTTAATATATATATATATATTGTGAATCTACTCTGATTTATATTCATTAATGTTTCTTGCTGTGAACAAAATGATGCTTTTAAATCATTGTTTATATGGTTGAATGTTGTTGTATGTTATTTAGTTGTTGCTATGAATAGTTGATCAATTGTGTTTACATTTTTATTGAGCATGGACAACTAAATGAACTTTTATTTCATGTTGTGTGTTATTTTCTACATTTAGATTTAGTATTATAAATTTTATGGGGTTATTTTCATAGTGACATGACACAACTGGGGGATGGGTATGTTACAAATATTTATATCAAGATCAAGCACACAGTATGTATGAGAGATAGGAAATCAGGGTTCAACCTTAGATCATTATATGAACCTATTTTATGGACTGAATAAGGAAAACTCTGTGTTGGTTCCCCTCTTTTCAGTTTCTAGTATAATGATGTAACCATATAATGGAATGGATGTTGAATTATATACATTCCATATTCTTATTTCTTTATTATTTAATCATGTTTAAGTAATTCTCATTAATGTCTCAGATGATACCTTATTCATAAATTAATATTGAATATGTTGATGTTTATTATGAGGCTTATTATTAGATTTAGTTGGAACCTTAGGTCTAAAACCATCGCCAACAACTTGTTCCATTATATTGACATGAGGAAGATACTGGAGAAAGCATGGATATTTCATGGAATCCATCATGAAGGGCGATACAATATTGTATCAATGAGAAGGAAGTTGAGTTCACCCATAAGGAAACTCAAAATCCGTTGCATCTCAACTCTGAAGCATGGAATGGCAGGTACTTGTATTTTGAAAAATATGAATTTCTTTTGTTGAATTTCCTATGGATAGAGAGGCAGGAAGAGATTAATACTCTTAGGTGTTCCCAGGAACTAGTAGTGTGAGATTGGGAAACCATTAAAAGATTAAAAACTCTAGACAATAAATGGACTCAAATAGTTGATTTTTGGTTTAGCAGAGTCAAACAAGGATAGATTGTGAAGCTTTCCATAGAATATAACACCTCTTTTATTGTCAGAAAATGTGAATTTGAGGTTGGTCCGAGAGATAGGATACTAAAAGAAATTCCCCTGTGGATAAAAATGTTTTTCATAGAGAAGGGATTGATGTAGATGAGAACCGATAGTATGGTGGCATAAGTCCCTTACAATGAGGGGTGGGGAGTAAGAGAGATATGTGTTGAGAAGACAAAAGAAAATAAAAATCGATCCAGATGCTTAGAGGAAAGAAAGAGTAGACATGTATGAAAAGAGAAATGTAGTACATGAAGTAATTTGGAAGGTCTAGTTTGATAATATTAAGAAAAGGGGAGAAAACATGGGAGAAAATAGTAGTTGAGTAAGAAATAAAGTGAGGGAGATATATGATGAATATTCTATTGCAAAAGAAACACAATAGGTACACACAAAAGAAAAATAAACTATGCAAGAGTTGCACATAGAAGAAAGAGAGACAATGTCGAAGGATAGTATGCAGGAGGTGACATGCCTAGCTCATGCAAAAGAGGGTGATAGTAGAGGAGATGAAGATAATTTTGGATCTCAATGGATGAGAAGAAATGATAAAAGCATGGATGAGGATGAAAATAAATTTTCAGTTAGTAGAGACATAAGAAGTGACTTTGAAGATGATTACAATGAAGATGGAGGTGCTTTAGCAGTAGTAGGCATGTTGGAACAATGGAGGTTGGAGGAGTCTTCTAGATCCAGATAAGAAGTTGCAAATGTAAGTCAGTACAATACCCTCTTTGAATTATCCCCCATGCACACACTATTAACATAAGGAGAAATTTTAATTGAGTCAAAATTGAGAGTTATAATTCAATAGAGAATAGAAGGACCAATACCAAGAAGAGGAAACATAATAGAAAGAAATTTGAATTTATTAATGTGAGGAATTACAAGTGACCCTATTCTCAGGCTTCTTGCATTCCATGAGATTGGGAAGGATGATGCAGACCAACACTATTTTATATGTGAGTCCATATGCATAGTGAACAAGATAACAAACGATGCAATGATGATTGCACATTTGGATACCACATTTCTAGGTCGTGCACTTCAATGTTACATGAAATACAAATTCAATACCCCTCAAAACCAAGCAAAGACCTACAAAGAGATAAGGAGGGATTTAATTAAAGAATTCCATAAACCCAAATCATAATAGTAATGCATGACAAAACTGAAATAAATCAAGTAGAAAGCGTTTAGGACTTTGGCTAGATGTTTAAAGATATGTTTGGAAAGTTGAGTTGTAGGACTAAATAATTCCAACATACATAATGGTTCATTATCAATTTGTTTCCCCACATCTACATTCCCCTCACATAAAAAACAAATCAACACCTAGTAAGAGGTGTTGCAGATTGATATACAATTGGAAGCTACACCTACGGGTGGTGAGACTTCACTAGGAAAAATGCAAATCCTGGGCCATATCATTGAACTCTTGGACAAATTGTAGGATCTATCCAAGAGAAAAGAAATGCATGATTTTTTTTTTTGCACTCTGTGTAGGATGGAGGGACATGACATAAATGAATTCCCATTGACAACCAACCACACTAGCATGATTGCACTGAACATATTCCCCATAGGGTCCAAGATGAATTAATGTGAAATTTTTAGGTAATGGGGACATGAGCCAACTCATTGTCTCGTGTTGCAAATGTATAAAATGACTATGAACATGCCATTATGTGAATTTTGTAAATTCGTAAGACAGAATGTGAATAACTATGGGTCATTGCAGTTAATGAAGGATAATGTGGTGGACACCTACTGAGTAGAGGGAATGGAGGATGTTAGTCGAATATGGGATAAATGATTTAGAGGAAGGGGAAAAAGTAGATATGGATTCCCTTAAATATCAACCTATTTTAATCATGGAGAAGTTGGTTATATCACACAACATTTCACAAACCTTGGGTACTATGCACCTACAATTATAATACAAATCATCAAATAGAATATTTTACATATCTGCTAAAGAAGTGGGAGGAAAAGAGAGTGCACATCATGAGGAAAAAAGCATGCATGGAGAATGAACACACTCTGCAGGTACATGTGATATCAATAGGGAAAATCAAGAAAGTTACACCAACCTCGCCAAATTACGGAAGAGGGAAGTAGAGGCAATTATTGCATGATACAATGGAGATCCTTCAGAACACACTTGATTACAATAAGGAATAACATAGTAGAAAAAGTTGGGAGAAAGAGTCTTCCACTTAGGTGAGTGAAATTTTACTGTGTTGTATTAAAATTCTAGTAACCAATAATTATCTAATAAGTTGAGAGAAATTTTAGCTAAGTGGATAGTGATGATAGAAGATGGCGAGCCCATCTCGACTTCCATCCTAGAGAATAATATAAGACATATCAAGAAATAAGTATGAATGGGAAGGGAGTTCAAAATGATGATGCAATTAGGAGGATACAAAATGAAGGATGTCATGTTGGACTTAGGATACAATGTGAACATCCTTCCAAAGAAATATTGGGAGATGATGGGGAAGGAAAAGTTAATTTGGTAACCCATCTAGTTTAGATTGGAAAACTAGTGCAAAATTTTCTCAATCGGGGAAGAGAAAGTTAATTTGGTAACCCATATAGTTTATATTGGTAAACCAGTACAAAAATTTTCTTAATTGGAAGAGTTGAAGATGTAGAAGTAACATAGATGGGGTAGTTTACTTTGAAGTAATTTAAATTATGGACAAGACGGAACCATACCTTGCACTATTGGGGATAGATTGGGCATTTTAGAATAATGAAATCTTGAATTTGAAGCACATAATGATGTCATTCGAGAAAGGGGAAATCTAAGTAGTTGATCCTTTCGGCTTGACTAAAGGAGAGATATAAACATAGCCAATAAATGATGATGTACAAAGAATGGAATTGGAGAATATTTATAATATCACTATGCACAAGGAAGACTATATAAACCCAACAAGTGAAGGAGAATTGAGTTGGAGGAGTATTTGATCATACAATACATATTCAAAAGATGCCTTGGGTAGATGGAAAAGAGGGAGTTACAAGATATCAAGTAGAATATGCATGTAAATAGAAAAGTTTTTGCATTGGATATGAACATAATTGCACGACCTCCTAGGAATTGAGGGGAAAAAATAGGTCACTATGTTTCTAGATTCAATGGAAGACTGGGTGTCAGAGGAACAAAGTTGATAGGCAATGGGCATAATTGTAAAAGGAACCCATGCACACTAGTAGGATATGAAAAGATAAATTTTATAGAGTTGGGAATAGGTGGTGAATTGTATGCTACTAAGACTTCAACCATCGTAGTTGGTGGATTTAGTAAATAGATAGAAAGGAATAGATGACCTTGGATTTAGTAAATAGATAGAAAGGAATAGATGACCTCAAAGAACATATTTGGTTTTGTCGAAGGTGGTGGATTGAAAATAATTTCCCAATGGAGGAGTGGGTACAAAATTTTATTCACACCTTTGATATTGTCCCCATAAGTTGGTACATATAGCAAGAAACCATAAGAAAAACCAAGGTCTGGGAAAGCTTGCAGAAGTAATGGAATTTTCATGACATTCAAATTCATTTTAGATCATCCCGCGTTGTCTAGGATCCTAAAGGAGATCAAGAAATTTATCTTCCATGACAAATATGTGCATATAAATCCAACATAGAGGACATTCTGTGCATATCAAAAAGTTGGAGGAACTAAAGGAATCCATACACTATTGGAAGATGAGTGAGGAAGACCCTACAAAGGAGGAATTGAAGAAAATACAATTCAAAGAATCAATCATAGAAAGGGAAGATAAAGGAAAGGAACCTAAATATAATACTCCCTACTATAGACAACCCCTCATAACAAATAAATGGAACATCGTGACAAAGTCGTAACCAAAGATGGTGATTATTGGAGACCATTAGTATTTGGATATTATTTCCTAGGTAGTTGACTTGCTTAAGGAGTACAAATACTTGTTCCCAAAAAGATTTGAGGAAATGAAAGGGATTGTAGGGTCCCTAGGAGAAATGAAAATTCAGTTAAAACATGGAACTAAACTTATAAGGAAACAAYCATATAGATTCAACCTAAATCATGAGGAGAAATTTAGGAAGGAATTATATAGAATGCTCTACATAGGAATTATTTTTCCTATGGAGGAATGGGAGTGGATCAGTATTATGGTGATTTAAAAAAAAAAAGACAAGAGAAATAATGATATGTGTGGATCTTCTATCACTTAATGTAGCATGTTTTCATTACCCCTTTCCCATGCCTTTTACTGATAAGGTCTTAGAGAATGTGGGAAGGATAGAGGCTTACTCATTCACTTATAGATTCTTAAGATAAAATTAGGTTAGAATTGGAGAGGAGGACAAGACTAAGATCACCTTCAAAATTTAATGGGGATATTTTTCTTATAATGTAATGCCCTCCAGAATAAAACATGAACCTATGGCTTTCTCAAGGATAGTGTTTTCTTCTTTCAAATAGTTGATGCACAAATTTATAGAGGTGTACTTGGACTATTGGACTATGTTTAGCCTATTAAAAAATAATTTGTAGGCATTAATACTAATACTAGACAAATGTAAGCAATTGCATATTTCATTGAACTTGGAGAAATGTATCTTTTGCACACCTTTTGGGGTTCTATTAGGACATGATGTGTGTAATGGAGGACTATTGTTGGATCAATCCAAGACTATTATAATTGTTGATATTCCTTTTCTTACTTCAGTAAAAACTCTTCATGCTACACTTGGACATACATGGTATTACCATAAATTCATAAGGATTATTCCCATATTACAACCCTACAAGAGAAGCTCTTGAAAATGGATGTGAAGTTTATTTCGAGTCAAGAGTGTCAGGAAGCATTCAATATATTAAAAGAGAGGTTTGTTACTTCACCTATTCTAGTATTTCCTGACTAGACCAAAATTTTCCATGTGCATGTCAATGCCTCAACTATTGCACTTGGTGCAATACTTGCACAACCAAGAGAAGGTAATATTGATCATCCCATTTTGTTTGCCAATAGAAATTTGTCAAATGTAGAATGAAACTACACCACAAGAGAAAGACAAGGCCTTGTAATGGTGTACATGATTAAAAAATTTAGACACTATATTTTGAGGAATCAATTCATGTTCTTTACTAACCACTCAACATTGAAATACATGGTCAATAAGCCAGTGTTGGGGGGAAGGATCTGTAAATGGATTCTCTTGTTTTAAGAGTTTGATTTTGAAGTAGTAATTAAAACTAGGAAGCCTAATGTACGACATAATTAGTTGCCAAGGTTGGAATCATGGGAGAGTGGAGGCAATGTGGATGATGAATTTCCTAATGCACATTTATTTTGAGTGGAACTAGTTTGAGATCAATTCAAAGAGATACTAGAATTTTTTATGACTAGGAAACAAAGACAACTATACATATGTGCAATGATGATAGCTGGTGTGACACATTATCATATCACTGCAAACAACTTTACAAGATTGGAATAGATGGAATCCTATGCATATGTGTGTTTGAGCATGAATGAGACACACTTCTTATTAAAGCACGTGAAGGGATCATAGGAGGACACAATGTAGGCAAAGCAACATTCTGGAATGTGTTACACACAAGATTGTAGTGGCCTTCATTACATGAGGATGAAAAAGAGCATTGTAAATGTTGTGATGTGCATCAGCGTGTTGAGAAACCATCAAGAAGAGATGAGCTACCCTTATTTTTGGTGGTGGTGATGTAAACATTCTAGAAGTGGGAAATAGACTTTGTGGGTCTAAAAAATCCACCTGCATGAAGAACAAGCACATGTTACATTATGATTGCAATGTATTACTCAAACACACTGGTTTGAAGCTACATCAGTAAAGAATTGCATAGTGGATATTGTTGCACACTTCATATTTGAGAACATCATCACTAGGTTTGGCTGCCCTAGGGTATTAATGAGTGATCAAGGTATGCATTTTGTTAATGATGCAACTTTTATAATGTAACTTTGATTTTGATTTTAAATATTTATCTTATATAAGCGAAGGAGGAAGGAGATTGTTTTTTAAAACATAAGATGGTTTGTAGGTTTAATAAGTTATCATCAATACTAAAAAATTTACTTTCTTGAAAGAATTGGTCTTAATCTATTAGGATTTCAAAAATTATTTTTATTCTCATTTTTTTGTAAGTTGAACTAAGTACATGATACATGCAATTGTCCTTGGTTTATGGAATACGTTTTATCTTTACAAAGTTGTGGTTTTCTAATTTCAACCTGCATTTAGAGTCATTATCAAAGTACCATTTTGGATAAAATTGCCTATTCTCACTCTTAAATATTGGAGCACACAATGTATTGTTGCTATTAGAAATGTGTTTGTTAAGTTTACTAGCTTGGGTTTAGAAAGTAGGGGGTGAAAGGCACATTGTTTGCTTGAATATGCATTTATGTTGATTTGAACAAAGGTCTTCTTCTTAATAAAATTATATTGGATTGTGAGAATCATACTTGAACACAATTATTAAATTATTAATATGTTTATTTTCATTGTAGGTTCTATTTCGAGTATAGGTATGTGACAACTTCTTGTTCAAAGAAAAATAATTTTCAAGATAAAATGCAAAAGAACAACAAACCCTCTCAATGGAAAGACTTAAGGAGAAACACTTTTAGATAACACCAAAAATAGTTTTAAAATCTCCTTGCCCTATAACTTTTGTAAATGACCCCAATCTCTCATTCAAGTATATATATATATATATATATATANTCTCTCCCATCTTCACCTAATTGCTTTTTTTGAAAATGTAAAAAACAAATATCAATATTATAAAGATAACCAATTTTGTTAATAAATACAAATTATTCAATAATATTCATAAGACTCCAACAATACCAAACTAGCTCAATGGAAAGAATCGAATAAATATTAAAAACAAAACAAAACAAAATAAAAAAATCAATTTGTATGATCCTAAGCTTAGGAAACTAGAACATTGATGTGCTTGTAAAATAACCAAGTTGATATGTGACTTTTAAATAAGGTTGGGAAGGTCCAAACATTTGTCATTTTTTCTCAAAAGATGTGGAATCTGTGTATCATTTATTTGTAACATGCAACTTATGTCTAGATGTTTGGACTAGGATAAAAAAAGGAGCTTAACATTGTTAGGGACCTAACCCCTCACATAGGTAGAATAATATTTTTCCATGTAATAAAGGTCAATATTAATAAGGCCTAGAAATAAGGAAGAATAAGTCCAATGTAAGAAGACCTAATAGAATCTTTTGCTTCTAGAAGGATCTCCATCTAGATGGTTCTTTTGATAGACATATTTAATATAAATAATAGTCGAGGGTATGAGAATTTTTGTCTTGGATATTATTGTAATAGAGCTATGCTCTGGTAGAGGTTTCCCCCTTGAAGAGGCAAGTGAACATTGCTCTCATTAATCAAACTACTCTTTCTGGTGTTATTCTGGTATCATTTTGGTATTATTGTGGTGTTGTTCTAGTTATATTGTTGTTCATCTGCCATTTCTAGCTATTTATTTCTGTTCTACATACTTTTTTATATCTGGAATATTACTAGTGGTATTAGAGCACCTTCCTCGGTAGAAAATTGTGGGTTAATTTTTTTTCAGGGTAGAGACGTATTTCGACGTCTTTAAGCTACAGATATATGTCATTGCGCACATAAACCCTCAGTCAGGGATTCATACACACAGGAAATACAAGTGGTACTTAAGCGCACATCTTTTGGGCACCCTTGTAACCTTTGTTGGTACCCCTTCGAGTGGTAGCACATCAAACAACATCTGTATATGGATCGACCTAGATCTCCTGAAGCCCTCCGTAGATAAATTGATCGGCCGCCTGACTGCTATAGTGCCACCGATACCAGCACTCGGGAAGATACTATCTAGTACCTGGGTAGTTGGTTAGTATAGCTAAGGGCATTGTCTAGCCTCCTTAGTTGGTGCCCTGATATATTGGGCTGAGTACTACTGTTGGACCCTACACGTATATCAGAGAGCTATAGCACAGGGAAAACCATTTTCTGGAGAACCCTTGAATACCTAACCCTTGGGATGGAAACAAAAACAGAACAAACAAGATCTATTGTGTAGCAACTATGTCTCTTACATTTGAGTTACGAAATTACTACACATTTCTTCCTGTTAATCTTTTGGGCATTTCATCACTACAGTATTCTTCAGATCAGAGTATAAATCCACAGGAGTTAAAAAACAAAATATGGATCTTGTTGGCACAATTATTTGAGACCTATTCTGTTGGATTTCTCTCTTCTCCCTTATCACAGTCATACCTATCATTTTTCAGCAATTTTTTTTTCTTGTGGACCCGACCCCCTTCCAACACCCTTATTTGGGCTTTATCCCATTGGATGCAAATCGTCGCCCTGATCACTTATTTGGGATTTACCCCTTATTTGGTCATTTCATCACTGCAATATTCTTCAGATCGGAGTATAAATCCATAGGAGTAAAAAAAAAGTTTGGATCCTGTTGGCACCATTATTTGAGACCTATTCCGTTGGATTTCTCTCTTCGCCCTTATCACAGTCATACCTATCATTTTTCAACAATTTTTTTTCTTGTGGACCTAACCCCCTTCCAACACCCTTATTTGGGCTTTACCCATTGGATTCAACTCATCACCCTGATCGTTGTGATACACTTCATCCATAACCCATTTTCTGTGTGGTCCCACCCACCCCTTTTCATGTTCCCTCATCATCATGGCCCATACCCGTAGCCAATACTTGGAAGCTCGCTTCATGACATTGCACTCTAATTTCACAGAAACCCAACAATAAGAGCGACAAGTCAGTGCCAATATTGCCACCATGAATCAAAAGATGCATTCCTCCATCGCCACCTCAATCGTAGAACTCAAACTAGAGCTCAAACAATACATTACTACCTAGCTTGAATCTATCACTACAATGATCTGCACCAAACTGCATATCCCTGCAGATCTTCCCTTATATGACCCACATTTTCATACCGAAGGTGAAACTTCCTCTCATTCCCAGAATTTTTAGTCCCATCACTTTTAGCGTGACCTATGCCTTCCGCATGTGGATGTGACCAAATTTGATGGATCGGATCCCACTGGCTAGGTAACTCAAATGGAACATTATTTCTCTTTGTATGGCATTGCGTATGAGTTGGCCAAACTCTAGTATGGTGTTCTCCATCTAGATCAAGAACGTTGGCAATGGTGGCAATGGAGAAAAATGCCCACTAAGGGTATGTGGCTTGGACACAGTTTGTGGCAGAGCTTTATGAACACTTTGACATTGACACCAACCATTTAGTCCATTTGAAAAAGTTGAAACAATCTGGCATAGTGGAATACTTTATAGCTGCTTTTGAGCGACTGTATTTTCATATAGAGGGCATTTCTGATGCTTTTTTCTAAGAATGTTTTATCAGTGGACTCAAGGATGATATTCATGCTCATGTCCTCATGGATTGGCATCAAATTTGGGTGGACATTAGTAAAAGAGATAAGGAAGCACAACAGGTTGTCTCTTCTCAAAACCGAAACCCTCCTTTATTCCTCGCAATAAACCAGTAACTCTCGCTCCTCCTTTTACTCCACTAAATATCTAGAAATTGACCAGGGCCGAAATGGATGAACACCAACTCAAAGGCCTTTTTTATAATTGTGATGACAAATATTTTTCGAGACACAAGTGTAAGGAACAAAATATTTTTATGGCCATCTCGAAGGATGTTTCGAAAGAGGATGTTGAGGCTCCCCTTGTGTTTGTGTCACCTGAACCCACTGACATAACCTCTACCTCGGACCCTCCCGAAGTAGAACTTGTCATTTCCCTAAATGCTCTCATTGGCTTCTATGCTCCCCAAACCCTCAAGCTAATTGGTTACATCAAGAATAGGAAGGTAATCATTCTTGTTGATAGTGGAAGAACCCATAATTTTATTCATCGTCGCATTTCCCAAGAAACTAATTGCTATATCCGTGCAATCAATAATTTCCAAATCATGATTTCCAATGGTGGGTCGATGAAATGTGGAGGGCATTGTGAAAATGTGCATCTCCAAATTGGTGAATGCCATCTGAAATCTCATATGTTTGCTATCGACATGGGCGGTTGTGACATTGTGATGGTTGCAAAATGGATAAGGACTTTGGATCCCATTCTCAT
>SNQJ01S0036449.1:144387-165957 GCA_010110895.2 Picea sitchensis
ATCCACCAAGACACTTTATTTTCACCACATGTTTCTGTTTATAAAATCTTCCAACATGTATATATAAAATCCACGTGTCTTTTCATTATAAAACAATGCACCTCTTCATTTAATTAATTCTAAGTATTTTATCATTAAGCCTTTTATTTATTTTAACTAAAAAGACTTCAAATCCTTTGTAGTCTTAATTTTCATTTATTCTTTTTTGTTTAGTTTCCTGTTATAGATTTATTAATTTTTGTAGATAGGCGCTTCCTTCAAACCATTTCTATCCAAATGATCGTGGACTTAAGACCACGATTTTATTGACCTTAGCACCTCTTCTCTTTCCTTATTATTTTACACCCAACCTCTACCTTATCATACGAACAGTGGTACGTCAATACCATATGATTAACTTTTCTTAATCATGACTATGTATCAGTTCATTAGTCTACATATATCGAATTGTTGTGAATTCGAGTCTTAACCAATAGGCTCTCCCTTCAATCCAAAATTCGTGTGACTGTGAGCTTGAAACCACGATCTTACCGACTAAGCACTGCCCTAAGTGCTAGTGTCATGTCTTTGATACCTTGATCACTCACATGACCAACAACATGACCTTGTCCTCTGAGCTTAGTCCCTTCAGATATTTTATCCTTTATCAAACTCTTGTTGTTTTGCCGAAAATATATATTACACAGTGTTACCTTCTGGAGTGGTTACATCTCATGTTGGCTAATCAAATGGCTAGAATTACTCCAAAAGTTCTCATATCGATGGTCTGGTCTAATCCTTGCACAAATTTGTTGGCTCCAAATCATTTTCAAGTCTTGACGATCGACGGTTCCGACTTCATTAGTCATTGAGATGGACAACTTTCATTTATTCTGGTATTTTGGATATTCAGGACTCCGAGATATTTAGGCTTCTTGCTTAATTCCAAATATCATCGGAGTGGTGAAGTTATTTTCCACCGTTGATCTTTTCCCTGGTCTCATCGAATGGTCTCGATCAAAAAATGTGTTGTCTCCTTCTTGCTAACGTCTACGCAACTTAATCTGCGCTTATAAACCTTCATCACTGATCTAATCTTATGACAGATGGTCATATATATACTACCCCATTTCTCATTGAAATTTGAATAATTTTGGTTTTTAGATGATCGACAACTCCAACTTAATATTCAGTTGAGATGGATGGTGCTCGTTCATTCCYGGATTTCSACGATTCGTGACTCTGGGACTTCGACTTGCTAGAACTATGAAGTAGTTCAATTCCTCCATATTTTTACCTACCGAATAATTCATAAAAGGATGGTGACCTCTTACTGTCAGTTAAATCCTCATGCTTACTTTACTCTTCCACTATGCTTGATCAACGGTTAATAATTCTCCCAAAGTAGATCAACGATTAGCATTAGTTCGTGATTATGGCCTTCAACAATTAGCTGATAAAAGAAGCTCGGATATCCCTGAAGTTAGTAATCCCGAAGTTAAGTGGCTCAATGATGTCATTGTTGACGTGGCTTGAGGACGTGACTGTTGACATGACACTCGTTGAGTGGATGCCACATGTCACCTTGATTCGTGACTTTAGTATACCTAATGTTTCAACTAGACCTTGACACTCTTCACTAGCTGATTGGGCCATGTGTCATATTTTTCTCCTACCACATGTCTCTCTTCTGGATCATGGATTTGCACTTTGTGGCTTTAGGAGTTTTATTTGTTTGGGACTCCTCATAATCTCAGACTGGTAAACGTCGGGTTGACTATTCCTTCCCTCGCATGATGGTTGTTTGGATTTGGTGACTTTGAGGCTTCAACCTTAGGGTATTCTTGGTTTTTCTGAACTTCTGATTACCGGAGTAGGCCAATGCCAAAATTGACCACCTGATCCAACGGCTCGCATTGATCCCAAGGATATCTTGGATCAACAGTTTCCATGAGTTCATTTAATCCAAGACTCTGGGATATTGTGGATTACCCTGTACTTCCACTAAACTCGATCGGATGGTTGAGAATTCATTTGAGGTCCCTCCTTGATCTAATGGATGGCGAGACTTCGTGAATTTGTGAGTTCGTGCCTTTGCCTTATCTCCAATGTTCACCGAAGTGGCTCAATTATGGTGTCCCAAAACTTATGTTATCCTTCCACTTGACTTTGATCAATGGTTCTAACTGATCTGATGGTTGTGATTACTCTCGAAATTTGAATGGACAATTATATTTCCATGATCCTTCACAAGGGATTCTTTGTAGAATATCCCTGCTATCTCTCCTAAGCTTTAGGAACATAGGATCACTTTTGATCCTATCGTGATCAATAGTGATCACAAATTTCTTCTGCCCCAAGGTGATCTTCCTTTTCCTTTGATTATTGTACATGTTTGACTCATGTTTCCATCAATGACAACACACAATCAATAATGCCAACATTCTCCCTCTTTGGAATTGAGGGAAACATATCTGTAAAACAAATACTTTTTCTCCCCCTATCACTAATCTTGTTTTCAATTTGGAGGATTGGACTTTTACTTATATCAACTATTGATACCAAATTTGTTTTACTATTTTTATATCCCTTTGACATCAATGAAAAAGAGTTAAACTTTTATTGTTTTTCTCCATCTGTGAATGTGGGAGTTGTTATCTCAATCTCTTGGGATTTTGTGTTCAAATAGGTAGTCTTATTGATACCAATGTTTTGTAGTGATCAAGTCTTTTAAACCTAATCGAATGAATTCCTCATTTGATGACCAAATTAAATACTCCCCCTGAGTTTTTATTGTTTCATAGGGTTTTACTGTCTTCTCCTTTGTCCTAAAGGGAAAGGGTGTGAATCTTATTGATATTCTTGATCCGTTTCTTTATTCTTCTTGATATTTTGATCTTTCACAAGAATACCATTGATCGATACCAATTAATTTAATTTCTATTATTCAACCAATTTAATATCTTATTCACAGTCTTTCGACTTTGCAGAAACCAAATTCAACTTTCGTCCCTTAGAAATAAGATTGAATTGGTCCTTTCATATGTTGTTTGTATTGTTGTCTCAAATACTTAAAACATGCTTTATTTTTTCATGATACTTAGGCTATAATCTTGTTCTAACCAGGCTAATGCACTCCATATTATTAATCATGTTTTCCCTTCCTTATTTAAAGAGTGTGCCAAGATTTATACAAATGTTGTTCAAGAACTACCTTTACTTCCTTCTAGATTGCTTCCAATTTCATCATGATGCTTAGTCCTCTATTTACTCATTTGTATCCCAAGAGCCTCTTCATATTTTCTTAATTAGAAGTAAATCTGATATTCATGTTATTGTCTTGAAGCTCCTCAAACCATGATCTTTGCTTAATAGCATCTTGTTGTTTGGTAAGTCCTCTTCATAAGTTTTTCACTCTTTTGGAAATAACTTATTGGGTTTAGATCATACCATACTTTAGTAGTATTTTGTAGCACTTACTCCAAATCATGTTGTAAAATTCTTCCTCCTTCCTTTTATTCATATTTTATGTTGAGGGGAAATTTAGTAGTTCATGAAAATAACATTGGAAAACTTCCAATATTTTCATTGCTCAATTCTTCTGGTTGATATGCTATTGAAGATTCATCATTATTATCACTGCTCTGTGCACCAAAAGTTTCTTCATCTTCTTTTTTTGCATTTTTCTTTCATTGGCTAATGGACTATTGATCTGCATGATATTGTCATGATCTGCTATTGTAATATCCCTCGACCGAACCCAAATGAAAATGAAAATGTAAATCCAAGTATATTTAGGCTAGTGATTTGTTTAGACATCATTTTTCAGTACACCTTTCTGGATATCGCGCACAGTAACTAAAGTGCACGCAACCTTGAGGACAATGGATACCGCGTGCAGTAACTATAGTGCACGCATTATTAAGGTCAGTGAACCTTTGTATATATGATATGTGTCATAGGCTGGTGAGCCATTATTATAAGTTGGAATGCTTATGTTTTGGAGTTAGGTCAGAGCACCTAGATGTTAAAGGCCAATGCACCTATTTTTTATATATCTCATGATTAATATAAATACATCGCTACGCACAGACCAACCACGATAAAAGAGATGGGGAACTAGACTCCACCAGTCAGGGAAAGGGAGGGCCAAAAGTTAAGAAAAGGGCTAAGCGAGAGAGAGCTTAAGCCAAAAAGGAAATATTATATTGATATTTCTTAGAACATAAAGTATGGATAATTACTTTATCCTAAGTTCTAGAGTTGTGGACAAGTGTATCAAAGTATCTTCCAAGATGATAAGTGTCAAGTTGGGGACATACATACATATTGTCGGGATTTAGTTCTATTGGGGGGAATCTTCCATTATTCATCCATCACTCTCGCTCATCACAGAAACCATCATCTCTCCCATGATTCCATGACCATTTTCATTCGCATAGTCATCGAGCTATCTTTATACCTTCTTATCACTGTACTGGAAATCTGCTTCCATAGCCATTTTACCTATTGGGGTTACCTGTTAGCTTGGGAGCGGGATTGAAGAAGCGGGTTGTCAGGCCCATGGGATATTGAAGAGGCAGGTTGTTAGGCCCGTGAGCAATTCTCAGAGTGAGAGAATTGTTGGGGATTGATTCCTGAAGGTGCTTAACTACAACTATAGTTCTCTGAGACTTCCGGTCCGGCCTGTTGTTGAAGCCCTGAAAGGGAAGTGGGGCAGTCGAAGGACTGTTGAGCAGAGAAGGGGCACACTTCCTTGGGTGGGACAGGCATGTGGGGAATGAGAGGTTGTAGTTTGTTGGTTGAGAGAGCACCTGAGATGGAGTCTTTCTTGTTGACTGTGAACCCTTAGATTGGTTAGGAAACCCTTTACCTAGTGGAGTTTAGTCCCAGCTCGGGGGTGACTCACTGTTGAGAGTGATGAACAATGTAGTCTAAGGCTGGGAGGTTCATGGATGGTCTGCACGCAGTTAGTGACATTCTTACCAAGATAAGTATCGGTTGTGTGATGAATTTACATGTTGCATTGTCATTTACGTGTTTTTTTATGGGTTTATTGCATGTGCGATTATAACTGTCTATATGTTTAAGGGTATTACCCTGTATATGATGCATGTCTATGTTTACTGTTAATTCAGCCTGAAAATCGTATAATTACATAATGCAACGGTTTATTATGTTTATATGTGAAGCTTCCACTAGAGAGTTGTATGTATATGTTTAATTGCATGCAGTTCAATATGTATATATGCATGTGTGTATATATGTATTTGAAGAGAAAAATTTATGTGACATAGCTCAGTTGAATATTGGGGATGTTACAATATCTTTTCAAAGCTAAGTTAAGTGTCTGAGTAGTGGCAGATCCTGATCAGTCGAATGGCGGGGAAGGTTATAGTGTGGTATCAGAGCTTCAGTTTTCGACACTGAGCCTGAATGGGCCAAACGATTCGAATGGAGGCGAGGTTATAGTGTGGTATTAGAGGATTAATTTCGAAGTGGCCAAATTTCTCAAGACACAGAGCGTAAATAGAAAATTTTGGCACCGCGTAGAAAAATATTTCCGTACAGGTGTGCGCGGTAAATTGTGGCACCGTGTGGAAGAGTATTGTGTGAGGATGTGCGCGCTAAATTTAGCATTGCACGATGTGCATACAAATAGTAAGGGTGCATATGATGTGTGCAGTGTGGTAAAGTAATGAGGAGTTTGGTCGGTGCGCACACAGTTTGAGTGCAAGTTGTATCACTACAGTGTAGTCAAAGGTGCGCGTAGGTGATTATGCGCGATAGCGACAGAGTATTCAATGGGGCGTATAGATTATTGTGTGCAGTAAGGCATATTGAAATTTGGCATGGTGAAATGCATAGAGAGAAATGTGTGTGGAATATCTGTGTGCGATACAGAAACAGTGCGCAGTGGATATTGGCACACAATGCAGAAGTAGTGCGTGCAAGTTATTGGCACGACAAAAATGAAATGTGTAGTGGATACAGGTGCGTGGAAGCATGAGTTACCTTATGGAGTCATTGTGCATGATAAATAAAGGTATACAGGTCAAATTTTATGCGTTCAAAGTTGTCTGAAAGGATAATTAAGACGACGAGTCTGAATTTGATAGAGAATTTTCATGGTATTCAAAGAAAAAGGAATACACAACTGCATTGAAGTATTATTTAAAATAAATCAAGCAAGTGAGATGAATTCTGAGTTTTATACTACTTTGATTCAGACAACTGAAAGTGAAATATAAGTTACAAGAAACACATAATATGAAAGGAAACAAGATTCATATCACCATCAGTGAGAATCTTGTCATGGACAGTACAAAATCCGCTTTTGCACTTATATACTCATTTAAAAATACAAAATTACAAAAAGGGGGTGATTCAAAATAACAGTTTACCTATTTTTAAGGGACCATTTAAGAACATGTCTATCATCTCTGGAGTCCCTTACCTCTACTACCATCTGTCGAAAAATCATTGAAATATACTCAATTTTATTCGAGGGCTCATTTCATCTTAGCTAGCTCCTCCTTTAAAGAATCTAACCAAACCGGTTGATTCTCGCCAACACTTTCAACCGCCTCAGCTATGCTTTCTTTTTTCTAACACTTGCTTCGTTTCTTCTTAGCAGCTAGCCTATTGATGATTAGATCTCTCATGATTGGATTTAGCCTGACCTCCAATCTCGAGTTTGTAATAGATACTATGTGAAATTTAGTCGCTAGTATCTGCGTGACTACCTTTTCCTTCGTACTCGCAGGAAAATTTAGCATATTGCCTAAATAACCAGTCTCAATGGATTTAGCTTGGTCCATGTACCTCAGTTTTGTGGACACTGAAATACTTTTGCATAGATGGGAAGGTTGAACCATTTTGGAGACTACTTCGCAGATGGATAATATGATGCTTCCCTACTCGAGAGTAGGTAGTTATAGAGTCTCAATCATGAATCACTGACAGGCTTGCGCACAAGTACGATGGGTTGCCATGCACGGCTAATCCATTTCAAATGATTAAGATTTTGAGTTCATTACATGGCGGCATTCACCTAACTTCTTACGGCTATGATGTACCGAGCGAGTGAGATGGGGTGATTTGACTAGCCATCACCCATCCCACGAATGGTGGATTTGACATATTGAAGCACGTGACATCAGAACTTTGGCAAAAGTGTTTTCGGCAAACGGCCTTTTGCCCGATGTATCTCTTGTGATGATGTAGTTCTTGCTAAGTTCTCAAAACTTGGGTCTTGTCTAAGAATTGTCATGGTGTTAACACCAGGAAATCAGAAAGGATAATTCTGATGTATTTATTGAGCCAAAATAATTCACATTTCCCATGGATTGTTGATTTAGTTAGCCTAATAAGTTTCGATGGCTACACGTTTTCCAGAATTAACAACAACTAAATCAAATCAGATCAGTACAGAGTCCATAGGAATGGAAGAGGCACAGGATAATTACAGTCAGCGGGATGAGGACAAAGAGATGGATGTCCATATGGGCATTGAAGGAACAAACTCCAATGGACATGGAGATGAAAGAATTGAAAATGTGAATTTGGCAGAGACCATTAAAAATTTACAAAGGGATGTCCAAATCCATAAGGATGATAATGAAAGGATTATGAAAGCCAAGGAGCAGCAGGATGACTTCAACATGAAGTTATTAGAGGGCTTGAAAAGAATAGAAAAGAAATTGGATAAGGAGAGTGGCTCAAGGAAATCTAGAAGTCACAAGCCTTCGGATGAGAAAAGAAAATCAAGAAGTGTTAGCAAACATCACCATCACTCCCCGAGACATTCCAATAAGAGGGCAGGCAGTAGMTCAAGTCTATCCCCTATCAGAAGGCATAAGAGGTATGGGGTGGATGAGCTAYGAGGAGAAATGAATAAAATAAAACCTCCTACTTTTGATGGTGAGCATAAGAAAGATGAATATGAAGAAACATGGATGTTGGGCATGAGAAAGTATTTTCAATTGCATAATTATTCTTCTCATGCARAGGTTATAATTGCCATCTATCAGCTCAAGGTAAATTCATCCATGTGGTGGGATCAGTCGGTACAATTGCAGCACATTAAAGAGAAAAGTGTTACTTGGAGGGAATTCAAGAAGTATTTTGAGAAGAAATACTTGACTATGAGATATTATGACAAGAAAATGAAAGAGTTCTTTGAACTCAAGCTTGGAAACATGACCATAGATGAATATGAGAAAATGCTTCTAGAACTGTTGAAGTATCTCTCTTTCATCAAGGATGAGATAGTCAAAATTCAAAGGTATTTGAGTGGATTACTAGTGTTCATCAGTGAAAAAATACAGTATAATGATCCCAAGACATTGGAAGAGACCATAAGGCATGCTAAATGCCTATATGATCAACAGAAAGTAAGGCCAATTTTTTAAAAGGCTTGGGAAGACAAAAAGAAATTCAAGGTGGACCAGAGGAAGAAAGGATCTAAGCCACCATTCTTCAAAAATAATCCACAGGGACAGCAAAATCCTAGAGCTCCCAGAGCGATTGACATAGGGAGTCAAAGGCTAGGACAAACACCTATTCAATGTTGGGGTTGTAAAGGAGATCATAGGTTCAGGGATTGTCCTCACAAAGGTGAAAAAGGGAGAACCGTTCACAATATAAAACAATATGAAATAGTGGAGGACATGGGCAAAAATGTGCCAAGGATCTATGCAGCCCTAGATAACAAGCAAGAAGAGTATCAGTCCCACATGATTCAAGTGGAAGGTATGATTAACAACTAAGCCACTACTATTTTAATTGATTCAGGAGCTAGTCATAGTTATATAGATCCTAATATGGTGGAAAGTTTGCAATTGCCAAGAAGAAAGCATGGAAAATCTTGGTTGGTGCAACTGGCTACAGGAGCTAAAAGAAAAGTCAATGAGATGGTTAAGTCATGTCTTATGAACATGAATGGATTGAACACCAAGGCATATTTGAACATCTTACCTTTAGGTTCCTATGACTATCTAATTGGGATGGATTGGTTGGACAAACATCATGCTCTCTTAGACTATCATAACAAAGCGTTTACTTGCCTGGATGAGGAAGGGAACCAAAATAAAGTACAGGGAATTCCCAGGGCAGTAACCATTAGATAAATTTCAGCATTGCAGTTGAAGAAATGTTATAGAAAAGGGTGTCAAATAATTGCAGCTCATATGGAAAAGATACCTAAAGATAAGGTACCAAGTTTGGAAGATTATTCAATCTTGAAAGAATTTGAAGATGTATTCAGGGAGGTACCAAGACTACCTCCAAGGAGAGACATTGATTTTTCTATAAATCTAATGCATGGAGCAACTCCAGTGTCAAAGACTCCTTCCAGAATGAGTACACYAGAGTTGAAGGAATTACAAATGCAACTTGAAGAACTTTTGAAGAAGGGGTATATATGCCCAAGTGTGTCACCTTGGGGTACCCCAATCTTGTTTGTGAAAAATAAGGATGGGACATTAAGATTGTGCATTGAATTCAGACAGTTGAACAAAGTGACTGTTAAGAACAAGCATCCTCTGCCAAGGATCGATGACCTCTTTGATCAATTGAAGGATGCAAAGATCTTTTCCAAGATAGATCTCAGATCAGGTTACCATCATGTAAGAATTAAAGAGGAAGATATCAACAAGACCACCTTCAGGACAAGGTATGGTCATTATGAGTTCACAGTGGTGCCATTTGGGTTGTCAAATGCACCAGTTGTTTTCATGTGCTTAATGAATGGTGTTTTCCGGGAATATTTAGAGAAGTTTGTCATTGTCTTGTTGGATGGAATTTTTATATATTCTAAGTCAGAGGAAGAGCATGAACATCATTTGAGAATGGTGTTGCAAGTATTAATAGAGCATCAATTGTATGACAAATCGAGCAAGTGTTCATTCTATCAGAAACAAATTCATTATTTGGGGCATATCATTTCAAAGGATGGAATAGTAGTGGACCATGAGAAGATAGAAGCCATTAGAGAATGGTCATCACCAAATAATGTGACAGAGGTTTGATCATTCATGGGTCTTTCCGGCTACTACAGGAGATTCATTGAAGGATTCTCCAAGATAACACACCCAATCACTTCCTTGCAAAGAAAGGGTGTGAAGTTTCAGTGGACATTGGATTGTGAAAAGAGTTTCCAACATTTGAAACAATTATTGACAAGTGCTCCAATACTAAGGATTGTAAACCCAAATGAAGATTCCATTGTATGCACAGATGCATGTAATGAAGGACTTGATGGAGTCATTAGTCAAAAAGGATTTGTGATATGTTATGAATCAAGGAAGTTGAAGGAGCATGAAAGAAACTATGCCACTTATGATTTGGAGTTGGCAGCCATAGTGCATGCCTTGAGTAAATGGAGACACTACCTCATGGGGAAAAGTTTTGAGCTAAGAACAGACCACAATGGTCTCAAAAATTTATTTGATCAACCAAGTCTAAATGCTAGGCAAAGCAGATGGTTAGAAATTCTAAGCGAATATGACTTTGATATAAAGCATATCAAGGGGAAAGAAAATAAAGTGGTTGATGCACTTAGCAAGAAGGTGCATGAACTACATACTGATGTTAAAAGAAAAATTATGGAGGTTGCAAATATAGACCTACAGTACAAAGAATTGAGAGAAAAATTACAGCAAGGTAAGACACCACAGAAGATGGATATTTATAAGTTGGGAATAGATGGAATACTSCTGCACAAGAACATAATTTTTGTACCAAATGTCCAGGACTTGAAACGTATAATTTTGCATGAGATGCATAATGTTCCTTATGCAGGGCACCCTGGATATCAGAAAATCGTGGCAGTGGTCAAGAGCCAATACTTTTGTCCAGGTATGAAGAGAGAAATTGTGGAATACATCTCTAGGTGTATGGAATGTCAGAAATTTAAAACTGAGCATAAGCATCTAGCAGGATTTTTGCAACCTTTGCCCATTCCTGAATGGAAGTGGGAGGTGGTGACAATGGATTTTATTATAGTATTTCCCAGAACAGGCAAGCTACATGATTCAACCATGGTGGTGGTGGACAAGCTTACAAAAGCTGCCCATTTTATTCCACTAAAAACTACTCACAAGGCCATAGAAGTTGTTGATATTTTCATGAAGGAAGTGGCACGATTGCATAGAATTCCTAAAACGATTGTGTCTGACAGAGACCCGAAATTCACTTTGAATTTCTGGAAAGGATTGTTCAAAGGATTTAGAACAAATCTAAACTTTAGTACAGGTTACCATCCTAAGTCTAATGGACAAACAAAGAGGGTGAATAGAGTGATAGAAGATATGTTGAGAATGTATGTGATGGATAAACCATCAAAATGGGAAGACTGCCTACACTTAGTATAAATCACTTACAACAATGAGTATCAGGCATCATTGAATATGAGCTCATTTGAAGCACTTTACGAAAGAAAGTGCAATACTCCAGTAAGCTGGGATAATCCAGCTGATAGGGCAGTAGTCAGGCCAGAGTTGCTCAAGGAGATGGAGGACCAAATGTTAAAAATTAAGCAGAATTTGAAAGTTGCCCAAGACAGGCAAAAAATTTATGCTGATAATAATAGAATCCATAGAGAATTCAAAGTAGGTGATCATGTTTTCCTGAAAGTGAAAGCTAACAGGAGTTCCCTAAAGCTGGGAAGTTGCGCCAAGTTGGCAGCTAAATTTTGTGGACCATTTGAAATCCTAGAGAGGATCGATCCAATTCCTCATATGATTGCATTGTCTACATATATGTATGTTCATAATGTATTCCATGTATCATTTCTAAATAAATATATACCTGATGCTAATCATGTTATTAATTGGAATGTTATTTAGGTGGAGCAAGAAGGCACTTTCCAAGTGCATCCAGTGCGCATTTTGGACCGAAAAATCAAACAGCTCCGGAATCGAGCCATAGGGCTTGTAAAGGTCCAATGGACCTGGTATAGACCTGAGGACACTACTTGGGAGCATGAGGATGCAATGCAGGCAGAATACCCGCATCTTTTTGAGAAATTCTGAAAATTTTGTTGTATATGAGTACATGATGCACTGAGGACAGTGCATAAATAAGGGGAGGGGATTGTAATATCCCTCGGCCGAACCCAAATGCAAATGTAAATCCAAGTATATTTAAGCTAGTGAATTGTTTAGACATCATTTTGTAATACACCTTTCATGGCATGGTGCATGTCTGTACTGTGCAGTAAAGTGATGTAGTATGTGCATTTCTGGATACTGCGCTCAGTAACTAAAGTGCGCGTAGCCTTGAGGACAATGGATACCATGCGCAGTAACTATAGTGCGCGCAGTATTAAGGTCAGCGAACCTTTGTATATATGATATGTGTCTTAGGCTAGTGAGCCAGTATTATAAGCCAAAATGCTTATGTTTTGGAGTTAGGCCAGAGCGCCTAGATGTTAAAGGCCAGTGTGCCTATTTTTTATATATCTTATGATTAATATAAATACATCGATGCGCGCAGACCGACCACGATAAAATAGATAGGGGACTAGACTCCACCAGTTAGGGAAAAGGAGGGTCGAAAGTTAAGAAAAGGGCTAAGAGAGAGAGAGAGTTTAAGCCAAAAAGGAAATATTATATTGATATTTCTTAGAACATAAAGTATGGATAATAACTTTATCCTAAGTTCTAGAGTTGTGGACAAGTGTATCAAAGTAGCTTCCAACATGACAAGTGTCAAGTTGGGGAAATGCATACATATTGTCAGGACTTAGTTCTGTTGGGGGGAATCTTCCATTATTCAACCATCACTCTCTCTCATCAGGGAAACCATCATATCTCCCATGATTCCATGACCATTTTCCTTCACATAGTCATCGAGCTATCATCGTACCTTCCTATCACTGTACCAAAAATCTGTTTCCATAGCCATTTTACCTATTGGGGTTACCTGTTAGCTTGGGAGCGGTATTGAAGAAGTGGGTTGCCAGGCCCATGGGATATTGAAGAGGTCGGTTGTCAGGCCCATGAGCGATTCTCAGAGTGAGAGAATTGTTGGGGATCGATTCCTTAAGGTTCTTAACTACAACTACAGTGCTCTGAGACTTCTGGTTTGGCTTGTTGTTGAAGCCCTGGAAGGGAAGTGGGGCAGTCGAAGGACTATTGAGTAGAGAAGGGGCACACTTCCTTGGGTGGGATAGGCATGTGGGGAATGAGAGTTTGTAGGCTATTGGTTGAGAGAGAACCTGAGATGGAGTCTTTAATGTTGACCGTGAACCCTTATCCTGGTTAGGAATCCCTCTCCCGAGTGGAGTTTAGTCCCATCTCGGGGGTGAATCACTATTGAGAGTGATGAACAATGTGTTATAAGGCTACGAGGTTCGTGGATGGTCTACATGCAGTTGGTGACATTCTTACCAAGATAAGTACCGATTATGTGATGAATTTACATGTTGCATTGTTATTTACGTGTTATTTTATGGGTTTATTGCATGTATGATTATAAATGTCTATATGTTTAAGGTATTACCCTGTATATGTTGCATGTCTATGTTTACTGTTAATTCATCCTGAAAATCGTATAATTACAGAATGCAACGATTTGTTATGTTTTATATGTGAAGCTTCCTCTAGAGCATTGTATGTATACGTTTAATTGCATGCAGTTCAATATGTATATATGCCTGTGTGTATATATCTATTTGAAGAGAAAAATTTATGTGGCATAGCTCAGTTGAATATTGGGTACATTACAATATATTTTTAGAGCTAAGTTAAGTGTCTAAGTAGTGGCAGTTCCCGACCAGTCGAATGGCGGGGAAGGTTACAACTATTGTGTCATATTCTTCTTTAGGAACTCTCCTTTGTTGAGCTTGATCCATTTCATACTCAAATATATGAATTTCACATTCCTTATTAGGAACTTCACCCATTATTTTCTTGTTATTAATTTCTTCATTTTCAGGTGCCAGATCATATTTTTTTCTTTCTATTTCATATTTTCATCTCCATACCTTTTTATGAGATATTTTGTCTGTTGGATATTTCTTTTCCAAATTTGTCCTTCGAGATTTGTCATCTCTTATTTTCTCCCAACCTTTATTATATTTTCTTCCTGACTTGTATGAATTATTTCTCATGGATTGACTTCTTGATTTTCTGTAGTTTTGCGATTTGTGGCCAAACCTATCACAATTGTAGCATCTTATTGTTTGAAAAAAAAATTATATGTGGCCAACATAATTACATATCCAACATCTCATTAAGTTATTGGACCTTCCTGAATTTTTATTTTCAGGACTCTTTCATTCCAATGCTTTGTGACCAAAATTATTACAAGAAAAGCAGTAACCATTGAAGGTGTTTCCCTACTTGATTATGTTGTGACATGAGAAGTATGCTTTTTGATATGTTTCTTGTTTTTTACTTTTATAGCTTCCTTGTTTGACAAAGTTCATGGTTTTTTTTTGTTTTATGATTGTACCTTTTTCCTTTGAGGAGTATGCTCCTTTATCGTGTTTTTGAATGGTGCTCCATTTGCCACCTTCTTCTTTCTTATTGTATCCAAGACTGGTTTTGTCATCAGTTGGTCTTTGCTTGTTCCAGATCCTATCTAGGATAGTTGAGTTGTTCTGGAATTTGACAATTTCTTTTTTCTTTTCATTCTTCTTTTTGAGGTTGATAACTTCTATTTCCAGCATGTGACATGTTTCTTCCTTTTTAGTCAACTGAATCTTCAAGGCTTCTTCTTTTTCCTTAGCTTATTCAAGTTGATTATTTAGATTGATGGCCATTTCTTCTATATCATCCAAGACTTATGTGCAGTTATTGGTTTTCTCATATATCTTCAAATCTTCTATATCTTTTGTTATATCAACAACTTCATTCTTCAATATTTTGATTTCTTCCTTGTTTTCTAGTTGAATCCTTTTGAGGTTCATGACTTCCAATTCCAACGTGTGACATGACACTTCCTTTTTATTCAACTGGCTCTCTAGGGTTTCTTCACTTTCCTTAGCTTCTTCAAGTTGAGTCTTTAGACTGTTGACCATTTCTTTTGTTTCTTCTAAGTATTTTGTGCATTTATTGAGTTTGTCATTTTCCTTCAACTTGTTCATTTATTTTGTTAGATCAACCACTTCAATATTTAATCTATTGATCTCTTCTTCTTTGTCTTCTAGTTGAATCTTTTGTTCATTCTCTTCAAGATTATATTGATCTAATTGTTGTAGTAGCGATATATATTTTTTTAAGTTTCTCGAATTCTTCAAAAGTGCACATAACTGTGTATTCAAGTTGGTCAAGAGCATCCTTCATAACTTCAATATATAGACCATTTCTTGGTTTCATACTAATCTCTTCAAATGGAGCTACAACATTAGTCTTAAAATCTAATAGTTTTTCTTTAGTGAATATTGAGGTATTCATCAATTCCTTAATGTAGTAGTTGTATATTTTAACCTTGTACAATATTTACTACAAATAGATTTTCAGTAAAAGAAAAAAAAATATACAATGTCAAATGAAAACATTACATAGAGATTTTTCCCCTGGAAACACAGACTGGGAAAACCAACATATTCTATATTCATTCATAGTGATACATTGTTTACAATACAATATACATATAGAAGCTAGCGACATCCAAAACCCTAACCCAATGACTTGGATTAGTCAACAACCCTAATTCATTAACCAAAAATAGAAAACCATCGGCAAAAAACCGCCCAACAATGGACATGAAAATCGAGGAAAAAATGCGACATGTCTCCCGAGGAAAAAAACAATTCTCGCGGGCACTGCCCCCGAACCCCCACGAGGGGGTTCCCCCCTGCATCCCCCAAGGGGGGGCCTACCGCCCCCCCTCCTCAAACCCCCCTACATGACCAATGCAATGCAGACACTACTACTCGTGAAAAGAATATAACACATACCCAACATTCTCCCACTTGTTGTTTTCTTTGCATACAGGGGGTTACAAGGTTACATAGTCAAAAATCCAAGGCAACAATGCCCATGGATCCTCTACACCAATAGAACTTCTCAGTGCTCACAGATTTTGTTAATGAATCTGCAACATTATTCAAAGTGTACACCTTCATCAACGACACTTTCTTTTCTTCAACCATGTCTCTCACAAAGTGATATTGAATATCAATATGCTTTTTCTTTGAATGATAATATAGGTTCTTTGCCAGAAAAATTTCACTCTGACTGTCACAATCTATCCTTACAGCTTGTTGTACCAACCCAATACTTGAACACAATATTTGTAACCATAATTCTTCCTTACCTGCATGAGTGGTTGCCATTTATTCAACTTCTGTAGTTGAAAGTGCCACTACAACATGTTTTTTTCTCATCCAACTTATTGCTCCTCCAAACAGGCTAAACACATATCCACTTGTAGATCTCATACAATCCATATCTCCAGCCCAGTATGCAACCACAAATCCATGTATATCCAACACTCTGTCCAATCCCGGTCTTCCTTGGTAGCACAATCCATAGCTAGCAATGCTATGCAAATAACTGAAAACCCATTTTACTATTGTCCAATGCTCCTTCCCTGGTTTTGTCATATACCTGCTCAAAATTCCCACTGCATGTGCAATGTTCGGTCTAGTACATACCATTTCATACATCAAACTTCCAACTGCGCTCGCATATGGAAAACGAGACATGTCCTCCTCCTCTTCATGTGTCTTGGGACACTAATCCGTAGATTACTTTACACCAATAGGAATAGGAACCTTGATCAGTTTACATTCCTACATATTAAACCTCTACAATATTGTCTCGACATATTTGATCTTATTTAACCAAAGTTTCCTCTTTTTTTGATCTCTTTTAATTTCCATGCCCAAAATGAAATTTGAAGAACCGAGATCCTTCATGTCAAATTTAGAGGACAACTGAGTTTTCACATCTTGGATAATCTTCTTGTTGTTTCCTATCAACAACATGTCATCCACATACAAGACCATATAAATCAAATGATCACCAATTAATTTAAAATACACACAATGATCCTCTTTGCTTCTTGTGAAACCAAGTCCCAACATATAAGTATCAAATTTTTGATACCACATCCTTGGTGATTGTTTTAAACCATACAAGGAATTTTTCAGATTGCATACCAACTCTTTCTTTCCCTTCACAACAAATCCTTCTGACTGCTTCATATAGATTTCTTCTTCCAGATCCCCATGTAGGAATGTTGTCTTCACATCCATATGTTCTACCTCAAAATCAAATGCAACAGAAACAGATAACAAAAATATTATAGAGGTTAACTTGGCAACAAGAGAAAAATTATCACCAAAATCAATTCCCTCAACCTGGGAATAACCCTTTGCTACTAACTAAGCTTTGTATTTCTCCACTTTTCCTTCTGCATTCAACTTCTTTTTAAATACTCATTTGTTTCCAATGAGATTTCTTCCAATCGACAACTTCTCTAGATCCCAAGCCTCATTCTTATCTAAGGCTGTCATTTCTTCATCCATGGCCTTTTTCTAGAGATTTCCATCCTCTGAATCCACTGCCTCTCTAACAGTTCTAGGATCATCATCAGTAATAGAAAAAGAAAAATTTGAATGGAAGTCAGATGGAGTATACCTTTCTGGTAGCCTTCTTTCTCAAACCGATATCCTCAATACTAGAGTATGATGATCTTCTTCTTCTGATTCATGTTCTTCTGTACAGTCTTATTCATCATCCTTTAAATCAAACTCTATTTTCTTTGGTTCTTCCTTACTTGGTAGGACTTCTTGTTTAAGAACATCCTTCATTTCTCTAAATACCACATCTCGTCTATAAACTACCTTCTTATTTTCTAGGTTCCAAAGTTTATATCCTTTGAGACCATATTTATATCCAATAAAGATACATTTTTCAACCTTCTTATCTAGCTTACTTTTGTTTTCCTTTAGAACATGAAAATATGCATCACAACCAAATGCCTTTAGATGTGTGAGAGAAGGTTTATTACCAATCCATACCTCTTGTAGAGTCTTGTCATCTAGCGATGATGAGGTTGATCTGTTGACCAGGTAACATGCAATACCCACTACCTTTGCCCATAATTCTTTCCCTAACCTGACACCACTAAGCATACACCTTTCTTTTTCCATTAGCGTCATGTTCATCCTTTCTGCAAATCCATTCTGATGAGGTGTATATGGAGTAGTCTTCTGCCTTGCTATACCACACTTCTTACAGAATTCTTCAAATTCATTCTCGCAGAACTCTCCGCCATTATCTGTTCTCGACACATTAATTATTTTCTCTGTTTGATTCTCAACAAGAGCCTTAAACTCTTTAAACCTATCAAAGACTTCATATTTATTCTTGAGGAAATATATCCAAGTATTCCTCGAGAATTCATCTATAAATGAGACATAGTACATAGATTTTCCCAATGATGGGACTGACACAGGTCCAAAAACATCATTGTGCAGTAGCTGTAAAATTCCTTCTACCCTCGTTGCACCAGAGGGGAATCTTAGTTAATTCTTCTTCCCATAGAGATAAGTTAGACATACCTTCAACCATAAATTTATCGTGTATTATTCAAAGACCCTTCTCTCTGATATCCCCCAGTATTTGATGCCACAACATAAAATTTTCTCCAGAGACTGTAGGAGTTCTTTCTTCTTCAACTCCAATATTAGGAACAATGGAACTATTACACCCATCACTAACAGTGCTTCCTTGAAGCGTATATATATTTCCAAAATGAACTCCCTTCAATAACACCATTTCTCCTCAAACCATCCTGTAGGTTTCCTTTTCAAATATTGTTTTTACCCCTGCATCATCCATTTTTCTTACAAAAATGAAATTTCTGGCCAATCCTGGGATGTGCAGAACACCAGGTAGTGTTCTAATCCTTCCATCTATGAGCCTCAACTTGAGTTTTCCTTGACTTATGATTCTAGTTGTCGAGTCATCACCTAAGAAAACATTAACTCCATCATACATTTCATATTCACAAAACCACTCCCTGTGGGGATTCATATGAAAGGATGCACCTGAATCAACCAACTATGCCTCATGATCTACAAGTGTGCTTGAAGAAGCCAAGTACACATCCCCTCCTTCTTCCTTGGAGGTATTTTATTCTATAGAAGGAGATTCTTCAGATCACTTCTTTTTCTCAACTTTGGATCTACACTAATTTTTGTAGTGCCCTTCTTTTCCACATCTCCAACATACCTTTACAAACTTTCCAAGAGATTTATGTATACCCTTATACTTAGATCTCCCACTTGAGAACTTAGATCTATTTCTTTTCTAGGAGCGTCCTCTTGCAAATAATGTGTTTGTTCTTTGTCCTTCCATATTCTTTCATCTCGTCTCCTCCGAAAACAAGGATGAGACTACTTCATCAAACTTCAAGGCATTTGTATTACTACCTATGGCCAAAACCAGACTATCCCATGAGTCTGGTAAAGAACACAGTAAACTAATACGGTTATCTTCATCTGAAATTTTAATCTCAACAAATACTAACTGACTTACCATGGTATTTAAGGCATTCAAATGATATGCCACCGAGTCTCCATCTCTCATCCTCAGATTATACAACTTCTTTCTCAGGAATAATTTATTTACTAGGGACTTAGACTAATACAACTTCCCCATATTATCCCATAAATCCTTGGTTGTAGCTTCCTTTGACACATTCAGTAATACCGAATCTGAGAGACACGGTCGGATTGTGCTCTTCGCCTTCCGATCCAATTTTTTCCAGTCATCTGCTAAGGTTCCTGTAGGTGCAGTACCTGGATCCACTACGATCCACTGATCTTTGTCCACTAATAGATCTTCCATCTTGAGCTTCCACAACTCAAAAATTTTCCCATTAAACTTCTCAATCTCCATTTTCGAATTACTCACCATTTATTTTCACCTAAAAAATCAATACCACAGATCTCCCACTGTAACAAGGCTTATCACATTCCCGAACCAAACCCTTGACCACAAAGGCATCCCCCCTGAAGCCAACAAAGCTTTGATACCAAATGTAGATTTTAACCTTGCACAATATTTACTGCAAACATACTTTCAATAAAATAACAGAAAAGATACAATGGAAAATATAAACATTACACAAATATTTTTCCCCTGGAAACCCAAATCGGGAAAACCAACATATTCTATATTCATTCATAGTGATACATTGTTTACAATACAATATACATATAAGAGCCAACGGCATCCAAAACTCTAACCAATGACTTGGATTAGTCAAAAACCCTAATTCCTTAACCGGAAATATAAAACCATCGACAAAAAACCATGTGCCGAAAAACCACCCAATAATGGACATGCAAATCGAGGCAACATGAAAAACGAGGCAAAAATGTGGCATGTTTCCCGAGGCAAAAAAATGTTTCAAGGGTGTTGGCCCTGAACCCTCGCATAGGGGGTTTTCGCCCCACTACACCCCCCAAGGGGGGGCCTAGTGCCCCCCCCTCAAACCCCCCTGCGCACCCGATGCAACGCAGACACTACTATTCGTACAAAGAATATAACACATACCCAGAAATAGTATTCTATGTTGATGACTGGGGTTTGTATCAATTCTTTGATGGAATTGTCCTCTTCTGTGTTTTGCTCTTTATTCTGATTAGAATTCTCTTTATCTATATTTTGTTCTTCAATCTGATTAGATTTCTCCATTTCTGAGTTTTGTTCTTTGATCTGATTGGATTTCTCCATTTCTGAGTTTTGTTCTTTAATTTGATTGGATTTCTCTATTTCTTTGTTTTTTTCTATAAACTGATTATAATTCTCTATTTCTTTGTTTTGTTCTTTATTTTGATAATAATTCTACAGCTAGAGCCATAGTACTTTAGCAGAGGTGCAGTGTCCCATATTTTCTTTGACTTGGTCACACAGTCCATTCTGGATTTCCTTTAATGCTATTGAATTATTTTTCTTTCCTTCTTTTGCAATTTTGGATTTGTTCTTTGAGGTACTTGAGTACCAAGGTTTAAATACTACTGAATCCCAAACACTAGATCCTCTTGAATTTAGATATTGTTTCATTCTTTCCCTCCATGAAGAGTAGTCTGTTCCATCAAATAAGGGAGCTTCATTTGTGGAGAGAGACATTTTTCCACCCATTTCTTCAGAGTCTACCTTCTAGTGTTTAAACTGTGCTAAAGGAACCTTGCTCTGATACGAATTGTTGAAACACACATTGACACTGAGAGGGGGGGTGAATCAGTGTCAGGAACTTTTGACTTCCTTTCACACTTTCATAGATTAACTAAATTAATTGAATAAGATATATGCAACTCAATTAATTATTCATAAACATGTATAACACAAACTGTATGAAGTAGATAAAATATATTTCTTTTATTTATTTAACTTGAATGAATACAAATAAAATCAATCATTTAATATCTTCAAGTTCAATTGAATATGAGAGATCCAACTCTCTGATATAAGACCCAACTTGTAGTTCTCAGATCCAACTGAGAAATGAGGAATCCAACCCTCATAACAAGACCCAACTTGTTGATCTCAGATCCAACCAAGATGTGAGGAATCCAACCCTCATAACAAGACTCGGCTTGTAAACATGCACCAACCTGAT
>SNQJ01S0036450.1:11068-22029 GCA_010110895.2 Picea sitchensis
TTCTCCTTAGCCACTGTGGTGCTTCTACACTGTCAGGTCAACCACTTAATTGATTTGACCCCTAGCACACTGCTACACAATGGGCTAGTCTATCACTGCTATCTATTATAAAATGAGTAAATCAAGCACCATATCCAAGAGCTGCATGAAAAGGGGAACATCCACTCAAGATCATCACATTGTGGAAACCCAATCGTGCTTGTGCAGAAGAAAGATGCATCTTGGAAACTATGCATTGATTATCGGGCCCTAAATATGATCAAAGTCAAGAACCAATGCCCAATTCCCCAAACTGATGATCTCCTTGACTAGCTCAAGGGGGGGAAATAATTTAATAAGATTGATCTGAATTCTAGCTATCACCAGGTCCCAATAGAGAAGACCAATGTATGGAAGAATGCATTCAAGTCCAAAGAAGGTCTTTCTGAATGGCTAGTCATTCTCTTTGGCTTGAAAAAATCCCCAACAAATTTAAAGAGGATGATGGATGATATATTGTGACATTCACTAATTCTTTTGTGGTGGTGTATTTGGATGAAATCTTCATCTTTAACAATAATTGGGAGGAACACTTGCAACAAATTCAAGAGGTTCTTCACACTCTACGTCAACACAATCTATATGAAAATTTGAAACAATACTCCTTCATCATGAACATGGTCCAATACCTAGGCTACAGTGTTTATGAGCATGGGGTGCATGTCAATCCATCCAAGATACAGGTCATCCATGAGTAGCTATCCCTGACCACACTCACCGATATTCAAAGCTTCTTAGGCCTTGCCAATTTTTATCATAGGTTCATGTTGGGATTCTCCCACATTGCATGGGCCCTTAGCCAAGTGACCAGGGGTAGGGGAAAGGAAACATTCATGTGGGTCCAGTCGTAATATAAAGAGTTCGATGATTTGAAGCAATGCTTGTGCTCATCCATGGTGCTATCATTACCCAACCTACAAAAACCTTTTGAGATTGATATAGATGCTTCAAACTATGTTTTGGGTGTAGTACTCACTCAACATGGACATTCCATGGCCAATCATAGTGAGATGTTATCAGATATTGTCTTTAAGTACCCCACTTACGAAAAATAAATATAATCCATTGTACAAGACTACTTCTAGTGGAGGAATTACAATCTTGGGAAGGATAAGTTCATCCACACTAATCATAAGCCTCTATAGTTCATGCAGACACAAGGAAAATTGAAAAATGACCACCATCAAAAGTGGTCAACATACTTGTAGCAATTCCATCTCAAACTCAAGTATAAGAGAGGGAGCACCAACTGTGTCGTTAACTGTCTCAAACAACCTACAGTTTCCGCACTAACCATGGTGCTACACTCCTATGGACATGAGACCTCCATATGGCACCAACTCTATGAACCATATCCTCACTTCGCCACTACCTACCAGATGATGGGAAAAAACAAAGTTGTCACTAATTTTCATCTGTAGGACGGGTTGTTGTGCCATCTAAGCCATCTCGGCATTCCATCAAGTGAGTGAGTGAATCTATTTAGGGAATATCACTGTAGATGGGTGGAAGGACACTTTGGCATAGAAAATATAGTGGTATTGTTGTAGAAACATTTCTATTGGTCGAAACGCTGACAGGATGTCAACAAGTATATCAGGTCTTGCATGGCCTATACCATTTCCAAACCATCCATTAAGAAACACGAAATGCACACACCTCTTCCTAATCCCGATGGACCTTGGGAATCCATATCGATGGACTACATGTGAGGCCTTCCTTCCACCAAGAAGGGAAATGACTATGTTTTCGTGGTGGTTGATCGATTTTCCAAGATGTCGATTATGGTTTCCTGCAAGAAGAGCATCACAACATAGGTGACTGTCAAGCTCTTATTCGAACATGTGTGGGTACATTTTTTGATACCGCAAATCATGATCTCCAATCGATACAATTGGTTCCTCAACACATTCTATTTGAGCCTCTGGTCACGACTAGACATCAAGCTCACCAAATCCATGACCGTCCACCCCAAAATGGATGGCCAAACCGAGGTCATCAACATGATGATTGTGCATATCTTGTGCATTTAAAATTCCAATCCTCCATACACATGGGATGACAGTCTTCCCTATGTTCATCACAATTACAATATATCCATACATAGCTCAACCGACCACAACCCCTTTTAGGTGGGGTTGGGATTTCAACCATTGGGTCCCATGGATGTTGCACTACCCCTTGTGTCCACATAGGAAGAATCATCCAATGTGAAAATCGAAGACAACAAAGACACTTGCTTCATTGAATAGTTCCAACATGTCCTCCAAGAGGTTCAGGATATTTTGAAGAAGTCTAATGCCAAGTATAGGCAGTGACATGATGAACATTGGGTGTCTCACAAGTTTCAGATGGGAGATAAAGTTTGGTTGCAATTGTAGAAATAATGCCTTACATGAAACCATCGAAAACTTCATCCACTCCACTTTGGACCTTACACCATCACCGAGGCTATGGGTGACAATTCTTTTGAGTTCAACATTCCCCCTTCCTTGGATTTCACCCAGTGTTTCATATGGACCTCCTTCGACCATACTTTCCACCATGATTGGACACCTTAGAGATAGAAGAACAATTGACATTGACATACCTCAACTAATGCATGGAACATGCATCCACTGATCATATTGTGGACACACAGGTCAAGGGAACTCACCAACATAAGTTTCAACTTTATTGGGTTATCAAAGCAGGGAAACTCCTACGCCAAAGAAAGTGGTTCACCTAGGGCCAAATTCAACAAAAGTTTCCTCATATGATGGAGGAAATCAATGCAATGGAGATCATTGCTTCCAAAGGAGGGAGGATTGATCCAGGTGGATATCGGTGGCCACCCTCCTCTTCCAGTTCGCTCACATATAACTTTCATCTTGGCAGTTACATCTTGGTAGTTGTTTTCTAGCTTTTTTGGTCCCAAACTTGTGGGGCCATTTTGAGGCCCTAAACAACATTTTTTGGGCCCGCCACAGTCACATTGTCTACAAATTTAGAGTGTGATGGCATAATTTTTAGTCATCGGATAGACCTTTCCAATGGGTTATCATGTGCCTAAAACGAAGATTGTATGCAAAAGCAATGACCCTGGGAGGTTGATGTAATAACTTACCCCATCGAGGCCCACATGAATTTTGACACTTCATATACTAGGGTTTTTTGTTTACTTATTGATGTTAAAAATGCATGGAGGCCTCATTGTAATGTGCTGATATGAATGTGCATAGCCACCACATCTCTTCTAAGAGATTAGCTACCACCATTCGCGCAAGATTGTTTTCATTCTTCATTTTGTAGTTTCAACAGATTTCTTATTTAATAGAAGTTAATTTATACTATATGTCTATTATTGTTCTCTCTATATATTTTTTAATGTTATAGATATATGTTTCATTTCATTCCGCTCATAAATATAGATCAAAACTTTCCACTTGGATTATTTTTATGAGTTTAGAGATTAATCAATGAAAAAAAAAATCATATTCCATTTTAATAAGGAATTCAATTCATTAAGGACATGCATTCATATTTCCCCTTTTTAATCATAAAACCACATGTTTACATCATCAACACATGGAAAAAAGGTCAATTCAAACACTTATCTATTCAAGGAAATATCAATGACCAACCAACTAAGAGAGGAAACCTTTCCTCCCAACCTTAGGCTATTTTGTAGAGTATCTTCCTACAACATGTCACCCTCGTGTCAAGACATGATATCAAAAGGGGAATGATTCAACTGGTTCTCAATATTAGAATTATTCAGGAAGGTTACTCTCCTTCCTCCACTCTAAAGAACACAATTTTCTCTTTTCCCACTAATCTTAGGAATTCTACAGGTTTATTAGGTCCCTCCTAACTAGATTTCCTTTGCACAAGGAGTCCCTTCTCTGCTATACAATCCCTCAACAACCTCCCTTACCATTCCTGGATTCTTTATAGTGGGTACCAAGAAGCAATTCTTTGTATCTCTAGTTTGGATTTGAGTCTTCTCTTGTCTAGGGTGATCATTAATTCTTTGGACAAGATTCTTATTTTCCTCAAGTAAATATTTCCAATTTCTTTTATCTTTCATATATGTGCATGTAAGCACCTTTTTTCATCGCACCCTATGTTAATGAGTCTACTACTCAATTTATCATGTTGTATATTGCTGCATGTTAATCCCCCTCATGTTCTCTTCATATCTCATGTGTATCCCTCTTTTACTCTACCTCCTCCTCTCCTTTATGCCCCTCTTTCTCATCTCATGATTTTTTCCCAACTTTGGTCTCTTCCTATACCAATCCTTTGGGATTCGTCTAGCTTCCTACAGATGTGACCGTCTGTTCGAGGTATAAATTATAGAAGGGGGAAATCTTGTTGGTTGTGGAGCCTGGTTATCTTCCTGATTCATAGGTTTGTTTCATCCATGCTTGGACCCCATTCCCTAATAGGGGGTGTTGGGTGGATTTCCCCCCAAAAATATCTCCAAGGGAGTCCATAGGAGGGTGAAAAATGTTTTTGTAGGCCTCCCCTGGTGGGGGATTCAGAAGCAGCACCCCTGAAGTGAAATATTGGGAAAAAATGTCTTCTAAAATATTGCAATTCCATGTCAATATGGAAATTTCATTATAAGGCCATAGATCTGATGGTAGAATGTATTTTTAGGGTCTTTTCCCTAGAAGGAAACCCTCTCTTATGAGGGAGTTGTATTGTGACTGTGTATTATCATGAATATTGTATTCAGAGAGAGGATATTGTGAGAAGAGGGAAGTTACAATGGTTGATATGTAGGTTATATCCCTTCATTTTGCTGGATAGTAAGAAAGAAGGACCTGGAAATTTCTCTGGTCGACGTAGCCCACATTGGATGAATGACATATATCTATGTCTCTATTTTATTGTGTATATTCTATGTTTTATTTCCACATTTTTTTTATTTTATTGCTCCTCAATTCTATTTTTCTAACAAATCCATGGGGTGTCCTTTCTGTCAAGTTATTTAATTGATCGCTTATCTTCTCAAGAGGCCAGGGTTGTCAACAATATTAATTTCCCCAATCACCAATCCTACTCGTTCATAACATTTCATGAGGCTTATTGCAAGCTCAAGCATACTATTCGGTGACACACTTAATGTTTTTTAGATGTAATATGGAATGATGGATGAGCTTCCTAATTTATTCATAGAAACCTCTTTATTTTTCCTAATCGGTCCACCTCGCCATGCCACCTCATCATCTCACTTCATAGATTCCAACTTGTGATATCATGGGCAGTAATTTCAATGTTTTTCCCTCTCACTTAATTGTCTAGTGTTTTCCATTAATTAATACACAATTACAAGTTTCACAATGGCTCGGTTCCAAAGTTTTGTTTCTCTCCTGTCTAGGACGCATTGTGGTTTGAGATGGAATTCTCCCTCTGGTTCCACAAGTATCATAGTCCAATCAATAACATGATTATAATCATGAATATATTTCTTCAACATGGATATGTGGAATATATTATGAGCTGTAACTATAAGTAATAGCACAAGTCTGTATGCTACTAGCCCTACTCTTTCCAAGACTTCAAATGGTCCACAGTAGAGGGGTGCCAACTTAGCACATGTTCCCATTCTCAGGGAACTCTTCTTGGGTTTTACTAGGTGATATACATGATCTCCCACTTTGAACTCTTTATGAGTTCTCTTGTTGTCTACATAACTCTTTTTCCTATCTTGGGATACTTTTAGATTCTTCCTTATCTTAATCATTTCATGTCCCATTTCCTCCAATAATTATATTTCAAGTGTGATGTTATCCACTTGCTTTTCCTAAATAATTGGAACTCTACACCTTCTTCCATATAGAAACTAAAATGGGATCATATTCAATGATTCTTGATAACCATTTTTATAGGAAAACTCTACTAGAGGTAAATATTATTCCCACTACTTGGGTTGATGCATATCATGCATCCTTAACATGTATTCTAACACTTTGTTCACTCTTTTGTTCTAACCATCTGTTTGAGGATGGTAGGTTGTGCTAAATTCCAACTCTGTTCCCAATCCTGCAAATAATATTTTCCAAAAACTTGAGGTGAACTTAGCATCTATGTCCGAGATTATGTTCTTGGGTAGACCATGTAATATGAAAAATTATTTCAGAAAAATGATATCAACATATATGTCCTTAAAATTATATTTAATAGGGACAAAATGAGCTTCCTTTCTTAGTGTATCTACTACAACCATTATTGCATCTTGTTTCTTAATTGTCTTCATCAAATCAATAATAAATTGCATGGATATTGTCTCCCATTTCCACTCTGGGATTTTCAAAGGTTGCAACAACCATACAGGATGCTTGTCTCCAACCTTCACTTGTTGACACTCCAGACACTTCAAAATGTATTCAATAATGTCCTACTTCAGTCTAGGCTAGTAATACAATTTCCTTCCTTTTGTTACCACATTTTGATACCAGGGTGACATACATAAGGTCTCATATGGAAATCGTTCATAATCAAGTGTCTCAAAGATGTTGAATCATACACATATATCGAGTTGTTATACAATTTTTTTTATCAGTTATAAGTTTATATCCATCATATTTATTCTCTCTGGTCTCTTGTTGTAACCCTTCTTTCACCTAGTTGAAGAACTCATCTTCTTGTAATAGGGTTTTAATCCTCTTCTTGATGTCATATTATCCTACACTTGCTAATTATAAGTGTATAGTTTGCACACTTCGACTGAGTGCATATGATACTATCTTCTTCTTCCATTTGATACGTTTGATTTCTAAATCAAACTCACTAATAAATGCCATCTACCTAGCCTGTCTAGCATTAAATCTTAGTTGTTCTAACAAATAATTTATTCCACATTGGTTTGTCATCAAGACAAACCTTCTTCCAAGAAAGAAATGTCTCCACATATTTAATGCATGCATAATTGATGCAAGCTCTAAATCAATGGTAACTTACTTATGCTCATGCTCATTTAGGTTTCTTGACTCATAACATATCACTTTCCCTGTGTGCATAAGCACTCCATCAAGTCCTTCTTTTCAAGCATTGGTGAAAACCAAGAAATCATTTTCAGGGTCTATAATATTCAAAATAGGGGCATTAGTAAAAAGATGCTTCAACTGTTGAAATCTTACCTCACATTCTAGTGACCACACAATTTTCTTCCCCTTCCTATGTAATGAAGTAATGGGATTGCCAATATTGGAAAATCCATTTATGAAGATTTTTTAATACCCATCCAATCTGGTGAAATATATTACCTTGGGCACATTCCTAAGGGAAGACCAATCTATGATTTCCTTGATCTTTTTTGGATCTACTACCACTCCTTCTACCAAGATTATTTGGCCTAAATATTGGATTTCATTCTAACATAAATCACACTTACTGAATATACTTGAACTATAGTACAAATTTGGTGTTCTCGGCCACACTGTAATGACATTCACGATATGCTCTTCATGCTCTTCTCTTGTCTTAGAATACACAAAAATACCATCCACAAACACTAAGACAATCTTCTCTAGATGTTCCTAAGCACTATTCATTAAACACATGAAATTGGTTGGTTCATTTGTAGTTCAAATGGAACCACTATGAACTCAAAGTGTCCATACCTTATTATAACAAATGGAACCACTATGAACTCAAAGTGTCCATACCTTATTATAAAGGTTGTATTTTGGATGTCCTCATCCTTAATCCTTAGTTGGTGATATCCACACCTTAATTCAAACTTAGAGAAGACTGCAACACCCTTGAGATGATCAAATAGATCATCAATCCTAGGTAATGGATAATTTCTCTTGATGGTCATGTTTTTCAACTTCCTAAAGTCAATAGATAGTCTCAAGTTACCATACTTCCTATTTACAAATAGGGTCGGTGCTCCCCATGGGGATACACTTGGCCTGATGTAACCATTTTCCAAAATATCTTTTAGTTGTACTTTCAATTCCATGAGTTCTGGTGTGCTCATTATGTAGGGTAATTTTGATGTTGGTATCACCCCAAGTACAAGATCTATTGAAAAATAAATATCTCTTTTTGGAGGTAGTCTAGGTAATTCCTATGGAAACACATCTTTAAACTCCCACAACACAGAGTGATATTCAACCTACAACTCCTTGCCTTCTGTTGAGTTAAGCACTTGTATAGAATACAAGGGACACCATTTCCAAATGAACTTCTTAAGCTGTAACAATAATATTTTCCTAACTGAAACTAGATTCTGAATGCCTTGCAAAACTCTTGCATTTCCTTCTTCATCTTCACATTCTAAAGTTTTTTCATAAAAATTCATTTTTTCCTTGTGGGAAGAAAGTCAATCCATGCCTAGAAGAATGTCATATGATCCTAAAGGTATGATATTCAAGGATATCCATGTAAATGGTCCACTTATCTCAAATGGATAGGATTCTATGACCTCAACTACTTTTCTCTTAGGTCCTGTGGCTAATTGAACTAACCATGTCTTTGCATGCTTCTTCATATGTAAAGTACACGCGTCAACAACTTGAGGTGAGATATAACTAATATTATATCCATGGTAAATTAAAATAGAAATGGGTTTCTTGGAAATTATACCTTCCATCTCCACTACAGAAGCTTGGTGGTCTGGTTTCCAATTTTCCACGACTGCATATATCCTTGGCACACTTTTGGCCACATCATTGACTATGGTTTCTTCCTGCACATGATAAATTTTCTTGTTGTCATGCTTCCTATGAGGACAATCCCTCAAAAAATGTGGTTCTCCACAACCCCAACATTGTAGGATACCTTTCTTTTACTCCTCTAATTTTTCTCTTGCTTGCTCTACTAGCTCATTTTCACTCTAAAATGGAAATTTTTTTTGATATACGCTTCTTCTTGGTTGACCAAACTATGCACCCTTCCTTGGATTCTTATATGGAAAAGATTTGAATCCTTTTCTTGGGGACCCACTCTTATCCCTTTTTTTCCATTCCTTAAGAGGCTCTGGATTATTCCTAGACTAATCATAACAACACTTGGCCTTCCTTATAGTGTCCTCCAATGTCTTCAACTTATCGAATTAAATTTTGTCCTAGTAGGACTATCGAACTCCACTGAGAAAATGTTGCACTCTTTCCTTTTCATCCTTAAGGTAAGGAACATACCTCAAAAACTCCACAAATATCTTGGAATAGGCATCCATAGTAAGTTTTCCCAATGTGTGTTCATGGAATTCCTTGATTTTGTCATCACAATACTTCTCCAATAAGTATGCATTTCTGAAGTAATTCTCAAACTGCTTCTAGGTCAATTTTCTTTCCTTCAATTCTTTTATGTCCTTGAGATATTCCCACCATATAGAAGCTCATCCATTTAGGTTGAGGATGAAAATACTTTCCTTGGTATTTTCGAAATAATTGTGTACATAAAAGTACTTCTTCAAACCCAATAGCCAAGCTTCAGCTTCTTCTCCCTTATTAATTTCTCCATCAAAGATAGGTGGCTTATCCTTCTTGAATTATTCAGTAACAGAACTATGTGGGTGTCTCTTATTTCTCCTCGGAATACTTGATCTACTGTCAGTCCTAGAAAGATCCTTGGAAGAAATATTCCTACTGGATAACTCCATGGAAATACTTCCACCATATTTTATTTTCTTAGCATTCCGATGCATTTTATTGGAAGAACTATTTCCCACATCGTTATGGTCCAATCCATGATTTTGGGCATCTGAAGGGGTTTTCAACCTATCCAATTGCTGTAGTTATGCATTACTGGGGCCTTTTTGTAGATGCTTCTAAATTTTAGACAAGATTTGCAGTAGTACTGCATTCAATTATTCATGCTCATTTTAAGATGTCAAGAGCCTCTCATTATATTTCTTCAGACTTCTAATAGTGGCTACCAAATCTGGAGGGGTTTCCCTCTCCCTTCGACCATCATATTCATCATCTCTAAAGTGTGATGCATCTTCCATGCTTCTTTGCACCATGAACTTCCACTTCCCTACATGATGAAATAGAAAAAAAGTGTTATACATTACATGAATCATCATCATAACATACATTCTTGGAAAAGTAAAAGATTTCTTAAAAAAATTTGAACAACCTGGGCAACTCATTCAAGCCTAGAGTTTGACCTATGCTCTAATACTACTCTATAACACACCCAACCCCCTAACCCTTACTTAGGCTGGTGGGGATTATAAATTTCCTCTTCTTAAACTTAGTTCTTTTACGCAAATGAATCCCATAAATGTATTTTTGTCATCAATAGCTTCCCAATGACTATAACTATGCTTGAACTTGAGCTCTAGATCAGAAGTTGCAACCTCCCAGTGTTTTTGGGATTCTAGTGGAAAAATCCACCTTAATTCCACATGGCATCCATGTGACTCCCTAATACTTGTTCTATCTGATGTGGCTTTAATTTGGAACCTACAACCTCGCTCATCAATATTTTTCCTATCAATCCCACCACGTTCAACTACTCTGATCTATTGGAGCCTTTATTCATTTCCATCGGGGTTCTCCTCCCACGAAATTATAGATCACAAAAACTACCAATTTCTAACGATACTCACACTGACGGTTCCATTCCCCATATCCGACGGCTCTCATACTCTATCGTTCAATGGATCTAGTCATGCCAGTTGTTGGCGCAGGCCTATGATAGGAGAACAACTAATTTTGGAGGAGAGATCAAGGACAACGCAACAAACAAGGCAGATTGGACCAAAGTGAACAACACACGTCGATAAAGAAGGAATACTAGTGCGACAAAGGGTAAAGGAAGCATCGTATGACAAGATTTGTGGAAATCCAATGTATATTTAGAAAAACCTAGCCATGTTAGCGTTAGGGTTTTGGAGTCATATTGTAAGGTTTTTTGACCCAATTTTGTAGTATAAATAGAAAATGTATGAGGTAGGTTGAAGTATATAGATCTTA
>SNQJ01S0036450.1:30857-43995 GCA_010110895.2 Picea sitchensis
TTTTTCTTTTTTTATTTTCTTTTTCTTCTTTTTGTTTCTACTATATACATTATGTACAATTATATTTTCTAAGTTGTGATTATTGAGGGTTGGTATGCTGACTGTCCCTATACAGTTTCAGTCAACTACCATTCACAATTAATTGCATTTCCTTCCCTGCTAAGTTTTTAGCTGCACAACACATCCATTTGTGACAAACTTAATCTCATATTTCCCTAGCCAATGCATTCTAAAATTCCCTAGGTGCCGCAAATATTTACTTTCATAGAGGAGAACCAGATCTCCTACTTTGAAGTTCTTCTTCTTAATATGTTTGTCATACCGGGAATTATCCTTTTCTTTTTGTACCTCCTGATGGAAACCAACTATAATTTTTTTTTCTTCCAATTCCACGAGTTGAGCTAATCTTTCCTATGTTGCACCTCTTTCTATCATATATGTAATTTCTCTAATGCACATACTTGGTATCAAATAATCTAAGGGAATTACTTCTTCCTGTCCATACACCAACCTAAAAGGTGTTTTCCCTATTAGCTTGCTTCATGTATTTCTATAATCTCATAACATTGTTGGTACCTTCAAGTACTAGTCATCCATGTTTACATTACAAATATTTCTCAAGGAATTCTCCAATATCTTGTTGAATGCTTCTATTCTCCCATTCACTTGATGATGATAAGGAGTGATCTTCTCATGATGTACCTCAAATTATTCCAGCATTTCCTGGATTGTACTCTTGATAAAGTGAGTCCCCTGATCAGTCATCAATATTCTTGGGCATCCAAACCTTGTCACTACATGTTCAAATCAAACTTGCATTGCAATCGTTCACTAATGTTGCCTCAACCCATATGGTCAAGTATTCTATCATTGTAATAATATATATAGCTTCCGAACTTCTTGTTGGTGGATTAATTGGACCTAAAAATTCTACTTCCCACTTTTCAAACACTTGCAAAGGTACATGTGGTCTCAATGGCATATCATGCCTCCTAGACTGTTTTCCAACTCTATGGAAGACATTACAATTTTGACAATACTCCTCTGAATCCTTGTGAATCATTTTCCACCATAATCCTGTGCATCATATCTTCTACGCAATAGATTTTCTTGTGTAGTGTCCTCCAACAATCATGTAATACCCCAAGGATGATTCCCATTTGAATTGTAAATATGTTTTAATAGGATGGTGAGTCAAGTGATTATAAGCTAGGAGGATTATGTGTTGAATTAGGCTAGAGAGACTAGATGCTAAAGGCTAGGGAGCCTATTTTCCTATATGTAAACACTCATATCATTAATATAATACATCGTTGCATGTAGACTGACAACGATAAAGGCGTATTTGGGACTAAAATACACTAGGAAGGGAAAGGGAGGGCTAAGAGACTAGAAAAGGGGCTAAGCTAGAGGGCTTATCTCCAAGGGAATATTATAATATTACTCCTTAAGACTATGGTGAGGATAATTATTTTATCCTAAGTTCTTATGGGAGGGTAAATGAATCACAAGTGAAGAGAAATGAACTCCAGGAGAACCATGTGTCATCAAGGGTGCATGAAAATATATGTGGGGGAAACTAGTACCTTTTAGTCTCCTTCCCCATTCACCAATGCATTCACTCACACATCCATTCACACAGACAACCATTCCCTCCAGTATTGACCTCTACATCATTCACGCACCTCTATAACCTACATGCACTCTGATCTACCCCATACATTTCCTATTACTAGCAGTAACCCATCTCATCCTGGGAGGAGTAGCACACTTGTACCTTGTTGTTATGGGAAACGCCTAAACAAACCTAAAGGTTGTTGTTGCTACCATCATCTGTTCCATACCCATTTTCTATTTTTTCCTTCCTTTGATCCTGTAACTGGTTGAATTAAGCATTGAACTAAAGAGGAAGGTCGTCATACCCATGGATCGAAGAGGCGAGTTGTCAGGATCATGAGAAACTCTCTCCAGGTGAGAGAATTTCTAGGAAAGTGATTTCTTGATGGAGCCCAACTGCAGCTATAGGTTTTTGAGAATTCTTTTCTGGCCTGTTGTTGAATCCCTAGAAGGGAAGTGGGGAAGTTGAAGGACTGTTGAGAAGAGAAGGGGTACACTTCCTGGGGTGGGACAAGAATGTGGGGAATGAAAGGTTGTAGGTTGTTAGTTTTATTTGGCTCCTGGAATGAGATCCTTCATGTTGTTTGATTGTCTCAGCCTAGCCTAGGAATCCCTTTACCCGGGTGGATTTTAGTTNTGATGGAGCCCAACTGCAGCTATAGGTTTTTGAGAATTCTTTTCTGGCCTGTTGTTGAATCCCTAGAAGGGAAGTGGGGAAGTTGAAGGACTGTTGAGAAGAGAAGGGGCACACTTCCTGGGGTGGGACAAGAATGTGGGGAATGAAAGGTTGTAGGTTGTTAGTTTTATTTGGCTCCTGGAATGAGATCCTTCATGTTGTTTGATTGTCTCAGCCTAGCCTAGGAATCCCTTTACCCGGGTGGATTTTAGTTCTAGCTCGGGGTGACCCACTGCTAAGAGTGATGAAAAACGTGGTCTAAGGCTAGGAGGATTGTGGAAGGTCTACATGCAGTTGGTGGTATTCTATTAAAATATAAGTATAAATTATGTGTTCATTTTCATGTTGGGTATTTATACATGTATTTATATTTATGAGTATTGCCTATGTATGTTCTATGTATAGGCTTATTGTTATTTCCGCATGAATTTTTGTATTAGAAGAATGTAATTGTTTGTTTAAAGTTTTATATGTATGAAGTTTTGCAAGATTTTAAGTGTGGCATAGCCGAGCAAGTCTAAGCATGGGTGTGATACAATATGGTGTCAGAGCTCTAGTTTTCAACACTGAGCCTGTATGGGTTGTGTAAGTGGATATTGAAGCACAATTTTCACAGAGAGTTGTTGTCGAAATGGACAAAATTTCGAGCTATAGAGAAATCGTGAGTGCCTGGAAGGTGCTGAGAGCACACCTTAAATGTGTTTCAAAACTTAGGAGGTGTAGTGGTTCCATAAACCATAATAACCATTTGTTTGGGCCACGATATTTGACCTGGGTTGTTAGATATGTTTGGAAGGGTACGATTCCTTCATAGCCATTGGATCTGGAGAAGGAGCATGTCGGTTAAACCCTCAATTCCTTCAGACTTTGTTTCTTCGATTTTTTTTTAAGTATTTGATGAAAAGCACAGAAGATCCCTGAAGCTCTGAAGTCTCGAAATGAATCGACACCGTATATTGTTTGGGAGAAGGAAGATCATTGGATCCCCCAAGTGGTTTGACAGTTCAACGTTCATGGAAATCTGGTTGTGGTTGCCCAGAGTGGAGTTTTCCCCGAAGTCCCAAAGTCCAGAACCAATCCAGACCATCCATTATCGGAGACACATGTCTTCATATTAGCAAGTGTTTGAAATTTTATCGTTCAACAGTTCGGGGGTTGTATGGGGATCAACACCAAAAAATTCTGAAGCCCAAAGCCCTGAAGTGTCAGAGTCCTGAAACTCTGGAGAAGCACATTTCAGAGAGTTAGCCACTTCGACATTGGGATAAAATGAGGAGTTATGTTGAGGAAATATCTGAAGTCTCAAAGTCTCATAGTGTCAGAGTGAAATGAAATGTTGACGTCACCTAGGTTGACTTGGACCCACTCTAAGCATGCCACATGTCATCTTGTTTCAGGATTTACATAGACCTTTTGGGCCAATTAGAACCTAACATGTGTCACCCGTAGATTGGGCCACATGTCATCTCTATATTTGTGACATGTAGTACCTCCCTAGTGCATGAATGATAATAAGACTCCAGAAGTTCAGAGATTCGACGTTCAGGGAAAATGTTTTTTTGTGTTGTGAAATCCTCTGAATCCCAGAGTCTCGGAGCTCCTATCGATAGTTGATCTCAACCAGGAGTGTGGACCATTGATTCTTGAAACCTTCGGGGGTTTTCCAGTTCGACGTTCACAGGAATTGGAGTGTTGTATTGTAAGATCCTCTAAAGCTCATAGTTTTGAAGTCATGGAGCACATGAGTGACGTGGCCTACTGACGTCACCTAGGGTGATGTAGAAACACTTGTTTCTTTCCATGTGTCATCGTGTTTTGTGCTTTTAAAAGACCTTTTATGAAAATTGGAACTTGACACATGTCACCCGTCACATTGGGCCACGTGTCAGCTCCTTATTTCTTCCATGTAGCACCCCTAGTGCGTGATTGCCGATGAGAATCCAAAAGTTCTGAGATTTGACATTTGGGGGAATGTGAGTATATTTATGCAAGAAACTTCGAAGAAAAAATATCTAGATAGATTCTTTGATAATTCACCAGTTCAATATTCGGAGGGAACGATGTGTGGAGTAGGAGGAAATTACGAAGCTTTGAAGAAGCGGAGCCCCGAAGCTCTAAATATGTACCATGCAAGAGTTCGCTAGTTCGACATTCGAGGGAAATAAGGAATAAGGTAGCAAGAGCCTATGAATCCCGAAGTTTCGGAGCTCGGAAGTACCAAATCTACAAAAAAATCACCTTTTAGTTAGGCTCTTGGTCAGAGCTCATGGTCACATGAGATTGGGGGCTGGAGAAAAATGGCTAGTGCCTGAAAATTATTTTCTTTTATTGACGATTTTCTTAGATATCCATAAATTTCAGCTCAAGACTCAGAATTGAGAAAGGAAGAAGTCATTGGAAATAACTTGGACAATAGAATAAACTGTTCACCTAGAAAATTCAGTTGAACAATGAATTTCTCAGAAAATCAGAAGAAAGAAGTATGATGTATTATTGAACCAGAATGGTTCATATTTTCATGAAATTTTTGAAACAATTATCCTGATAAAGTTCTGTTGGCTGCACATTTTTCATAGTTAACAACAACTAGATCAGAACCAAAGCAACACATAGTGCACAAAGACGGAAGATACACAGGGACATTACATCCAAGAAGATGAGATCAGAGGGATGGATTTCCATATGGGTATTGAAGGAACAAACTCCAATGGACATGGAAAAGGAAATGATGAAAACATGAATATGGTAGAGACCATTAGAAATTTGCAAAAGGACGTCCAAAGTCACAAGGTTGAAATGAAAGGATTATGCAAGCTAAGGAGTAGTAGGAGGACTTCAACATGAAGTTAATGCAGAGCCTAGACAAAATTGAAAATAGATTGGATAAGGAGAATGGCTCAAGCAAATCAGGAAGTCATAGGTCTCTTGATGAGAAAGGTAGAATAAGAAGTTCTAGCAAACATCACCATCAATCCCCAAGGCATTCCAATAGGAGACCACACAGTATCTCCAGTTCATCCCATTATTCTTAGTGAAATAATAACCTCAGGCATGCACACTTCACTTATAAAAGATATAACATAATGTAATCCCCAAACCTGCCTGGTTTCTCTGCAGTGTGAGCCTATCTCTGCAATTTCTTAGATATACTCCTATCCTGGAAATATATCTCCAAAAACCTCAAGAATACACTTTGTTCATCACTCATGATAAATATAATATCTTATTCTTAGTAATAGAAACATAATATTCCCCTAACCTTCACATATGTATACAAATAATGAGGGTTAAAACCCTAATAACAACTTATACCGAAAACCCTAATGGGTCATAATTAATTTTCCTACTTTTACGTTGATCTACTGCTTTCCCTTATTTTCTGTTGAACCATTTCTTTTCTTTATTCTATGTTGAACTGCTTCTTTTCCTTCTTTCATGCCGCAAAATGTGCCCTTTTCACTTTCTATGGTCCTTCCTTTTACTCTTTCCGTTGTTATGGCACATCTCCCAAAACTTAAATATTCTTATCCAAAATGCATGTCCAATAGGCCCCCAACACTCACCTATGGATCATCCCAAGCCACTTAAGCCTTTTTCAACTTATCCTTGATTTTTTCAAAAATATCCTTTGTTATGTTGGTCTTCTCCTTGACCTTTTTTTGTTTAACAAAATTGTTTCTACTAATTCTGCAGTGATATGAGTTTGTCATTTCTCTACAACTTGTTCCACTGCTTGTTTGATACTACGATGTGCTTCTATTATTTCCTCTACAAATTTTAATGCTTATTCTTGTAGAATATCTATTTGTTTCATGTTATCTTGTTTCTCATCCCTCAGTTGGCCTGCTTTAATGCTGCATTAATTCCAAATCCTTCACTATATTTTTCCTCGATCTGCTAGTCTATCACGATCTCCATCATTTTTTTCCATTTATGGATACATGTATCCATGATGTCTCTTTGTTACTGCTTTTTACCTATCACTTACTCTCTTTATTGCATTTCACTATCTATCTTCTTATTCTTCTATGAATTTCTTTGGCTAATTTTTTCGTTTGTTGCACAATCTTTTCTATTGCATGCAATTCACTCCCTTTGTGTGATCCTTTATCAATGCATAACTCACTTATTCTGTGCACTTATTCTTGTTTTATATTTATCTTTATTCCTCTTCATTCTCATACACAACATTTTTCTATTTATTTATTTCTCTAAACTATCTTAACTTCTTGATGCTTGACAAACACTTAAAATTTTTGTTTCTTGCCTCCACCTACTTTATTACTTTTTCTGCTTTTTCTTTTATTTTTCCATTTTTTCTTTCTTTTCATTTTTCTTACTATAATAAACTACTATGGTAGATAGGTTCCTTCATAGTTCATACTAGTGCGTGGATGATTGGTCGTTCATATAAATTTTTAGTCGACTCCCATTCAAAAGTCCCCCCAAGACTTCACCATTCAACATTTATAGTTGCATAACACCTGATTATGTCACATACTTGATCACATATGGACCTAATTGTAGCAACCCCAATGACCAACTAGGCTATGCCAACCAAAAAATTGATCTTTGATACCAAATTAAAACATATAAATACTCTACAATTACATGAATTCATACAGAATAATAATAAAAATACACATACAACACACACAGGAAAAACCCATAAAAATAAATGCATAAATAATAATGTAGCACACAATTTATAGTTATCTTGATAAAAAGGTCACCAACTACGTGTAGACCTTCCATGTTCCTCCTAGCCTTAGAACACACTACTCAAAACTCTCAGCAATGGGTCACCCCAAAGCTGGGACTAATCTCCACAAGTGTAAATGAATTCCTAACTAGGATGATGTATCTCAGAAAACAAGAAAAATTATGTCACAAGTACCAACTTGAACTAACATCCTCCAGTCCCTCATTCCCCACATGTTTGTCCCACCCTAGGAAGTGTGCCCCTTCTCTCCTCAATAGTCCCTTCACTTCCCCACTTTCTTTTCGGGACTTCAACAACATGTTGGCTAGGAAGTCTCATAGCCCTATTCCTACAGTTTGGAACCTTCAAGAAATTAATTCCCAACAATTCTCTCCCCTAGAGATAATTTTTCATGGGCTTGCCAACCTGCCTCTTCAATATCCCATGGGCCTTAAACCTACTTCTTTAGTTCATCTCCTAAGCTAACTAGGTATAGGTACATGTACGGGTATAGGTATGAGATAGGTACAGGTACAATGACCAAAATGTATGAATTAAAAATCAATGAGCGATTCAATGATGATCCAATGATGGAAAATGAACTAAGTCCAAACTATATGTATGCATGTTCCCAACTTGACACTTGTCATGTTGAGAACTACCTTGGCCCACTTGTCCCCATCCTTAGAACTTAGGATAAATTAATTATCCATACCTTATACTTTAAGGAATATTAATATAATATTCCCGTTTGGCTTAATATCCCAAACTAAGCCCCTTATCCTTAACTTTTATCCCCCTTTCCCTATCTAGTGGACTTTATCCACCCATACTCTTTTGCATGGTTGGTTTGCCATAGTGATGTATTTTTCATTAATATTTGCGTGTGATTTACATTTATAATACAAACATAGTGTCCTTTTTATATCGAGGATCACTACCCTAAAAAAAACATGAATATATACCCAAAGTCTCTCTATCCTCAAGATCATGCACTCAAGTTGTTACGTGCAGTATCTGAGGATGTGTGCACTTCTTCTTTTAATTTGCAACACATATGCATTCTATACTATGGAAGGAACTTACAAAACTAATTCTAATACTTGGTACAAATAGCTCACCAAGTTATATACATATGTAAATTCATATTTACATTTACAATTGGGCTTCAGCCGATGAGTATTACATTCCCCTCCCCCTTATTTATGCACTGTCCTTAGTGCAACATATACACATATACAACCAAAATTTCAAAAATCTTCAAAAATACGAGGGTATTCTTCCCGCATAGCATCCTCATGCTCCCAAGTTGCATCTTCAAGACTGTACAAGGTCCATTGGACATTTACTAGCTCTATGGCTCAACTTCGGAGCTGCTTGATCTTTCGGTACAATATGCACATCGAGTGCACTTGAAATGTGCCTTGTTTCTCCACCTAAATCACATTCCAATGAATGACATGACTAGCATCAAGTCTATACATTTTGAGCAATGATACGTGGAGTACATTATGAATAGAGACATCCAATGCATGCAAAGGAAAGCATGTATGATACAAGTCCAATCCTCTCTAGTATTTCAAATTTCCCACAATAACACGCTGTTAACTTTGAACAATTTCTCAACTTCATGGAGCTTCTATTGGCCTTTGCTTTCAAAAATACGTGGTCTCCCACTTTAATTCCTGTTATTTTTTCCTTATCAGCATAGTTTTTATTCCTTTCTTGGGAAGGCTTTAAATTATGGTTTATTTTCAGCATTTTCTCTTCATTTCCCTAAGTGATTCATCCAACCACTATATAGTGGGTTGTCCCATCTTACAGGTTTGTTGCACCTTCTACCATAAAGTGCTAGAGTGAACAGAATTTAGAGATGCTTGGTGGCAATTGTTATAATAAAACTCTAGCTCTGAAGTGTAGGTAGTCTTTGTTTGATGGTTTTTATCCATCACATACATCTCAACATATCCTCAATCATGATTCACCCTCTTTGTTTTCTCATATGACTGTGGATGGTATTGCTAAGAATTTAAAAGTTGTTCCAGATCCTTTAAATAATCCTTTCTAAAATTTGATGTAAATTTTGGATCTTTGTATCAGACACAATTGTCTTGATTTATGCCATGTAATTGAGCAGAATTTATCTCCTTATAAATATCAACAATGTTAAACATGGTGAGCTTTGTTATTTGGAATAGGAAATGGGAAATGTTGTCAGTAAATCTGTTCAGTAAATGTTAAATCAATCTCAAGTGTTCATGTCAGTGTGTGTGTAATAGTTGATGTCTCAGGACCAATATCCTCCTTTTTCATTCTCTGTCTATCCTTTCTCAGATCCTTCAGAGCCAATGCCATCAATTTTAGTGGTGTGTCATCCTATCAACTCATGAAGCCTTCTGCCTAAGTTAAATATACCTTGCTCCTTTCCTTTGATGTGTTTAATGTTAAAGTCGTATTTGTTGAGGAATTCTAACCACCTTCCTTGCTTGGAATTTCTGGAGTTGATTTTCCAAATAAATATTTCATACAACTATGGACATCCCTTAGAGCTTAAATATTTTACACCCATGAGGTAGTGCCTCCACATATTCAAGGCATGCACTATGGTTCAACTCCAAATCATGAGTAGCATAGTTTCCTTTGTTACTCCTTGACCTCCCTTGATTCATAGCATGCCACATACCCATTTTGAATGGGACTCCACCAATCCCTTCTTTACAGCCATCAGTGCATACAATGGAGTCTTCATTTGGATTATGATCCTTAGTATTGAAGAACTTGTTCATAAATTCTTCAAGTGTTTAAAACTTTCTTCTAGTAATCCTTTGAAACATTAGACCCTTCTTTTGCAAGGGGAGGTGATTGGGATTGAAATATTTTAGAATCCTTTAATAAATATCCTCTAGTATCCTGTAAGGTCCATGAATGATCTAACCTCTATCACATTCTTTTAGCTTTGACCATCCTCTAATGGCCTCTATCTTCTTAGGATCCCTTGCTATCCCATCCTCTTTGTGATATGCTGATAATGAATTTATTTATGATAGAATGAGCACCTTCTCAATTTGGAATACAATTGATGCTTTCTTAATACTTGTAATACCATCCTGAAGTGTTTGATGTTGTTCCCTCCTTATAATATATCTGAATGTCATCCAAAGCGACAATGAGAAGCATTATATAAGTATTCTCTAAAATACCATTCATTAAACACATGAATATGAATTGGTGCATTTTATAGCCCAAATGGCTGCTTTAACCCAGACTCATAATGACCATACATTTGTTTGTAAGAAGTGTGTGTGATGTCTTCATCTTTGATTCTTGACTGATGATATCTTGACCTAAGATCAATCTTAGAGAATATTTTGCATCTTTGGGTTGATCAAGGGTCATGGAGTCATTGGGAAAATATTACTTGTTGCTTCACTTAGTTACGTGTTCATTTTTCACGGAAGTCGATGCAAGGGATCTCAATGTTTATTTGCATCATTTTTTGTTACAAATAATACTAGGGCACTAGGGTGACACACTTGGGCTTTTTATTCACAAATAATACTAGGGCACCCCAAGGTGACACACTTGGGCATATATACCCCTTCTTCAAAATCTCTTCAAGCTGCATTTGCAATTCCTTAATTATGGTGTACTCATCTTGTAAGGGGTCTTGGATATTGGGGCTTCTCCAGGCATCAGTTTGACAGAGAAATCAATGTCTCTTTTAGGGGGTAATCTTGGTATTTATTTAAATACATATTCAAACTCTTTTAGGACTGCATAATATTCAATATTTTTCACCTTATATTTAGATGTCTCTTCCATATTTGCAACGAATATTTCACACCCTTTTCTATAACTTTTCTTCAGCTGCAATGCTGAAATTTATCTGACAGTTACTGCCCTGGGAATTCCTTGTACTATCCCCTTGATGCTTGAATCCGTTAGGAACAAAATGGAAACCTCATGACGATGTAAATCCCCCTGCATTTTTATACAGGTGGTACTCCTCTTAATATTTTCTTGAGATTTCCAAATATTCAAAATGTGGAACTTGATAGAAGTCCATCACAGTAATTCAAAGAAATATAAACATTACAAAAAAATAAAAGGAAAGTGTTTTCATTTTATTTTCAAATAAATTTCATGAGAAAGGACCAGGAATTAAACATTTCACACATTTAAAGAAAATAAACAAAATTTCTTCACATTCATCATAGTTTAGGATAAATATTTTTGATCACATAAAATAAAAAGAAGATGATCCACATGCATAAGAGAACTTTAACAGAGTGGACACATGGGAATCTCAAATAAAGATAATGATATATAAACCTAAAATACTTTATATTTTGAAAACAAGGTTACAAATCACAATTGAGATTGTTCCCAAAGTAGTTCTCTTGAAATTTCTAAAAAATATATAGTATGTTACATATTATTTGAAATTGTAAATGTCTTTGTCTTAAAGACTGAGATTGGGGCTCCTGAGGCCCATAAAGAAAATAAATACAATAAATAATCTCTTAGAAGGAATAAGGTGGATGGTAGAAGAAAAACAAGACTTGGTAAGAAGAAAAAAGGAGTTATCAGTCTTCGGTTAAACATTTCTAGTGAATTAAGTGGAATAACTGGATGAAAGACTTGATAAAGAGAAAGAATGATGTGATCAACATAAAATTACTATGATAGTGTCTCATTCTTTCATTTACTTGTTGATGTCCTTTTATCATTTTCATCAACGGTTACAGGAACCGTCTCAACTAATTCTTTCCCTTCATTGGCCAGTTTATCGATAGATTTCTTGAACCATTCTTCGATGTAACTTTTCATTGGTGCCACATTGATTTCATGTCAGATTTTGATGTTGAACAACTTACCCTCTATGTCTCTTAGATCAATGGAAATTCCATGTAATTTTTCTTCAATGTCCTTATTTTTTATGGAGTAATGCACTAGCTAGTTATCTATGGCGTCCTCATCATATTCAATTATACCATAGAATTTTTGTTAGGAACAACGCGTTGAGGATCAACTTGGGATATTGGACTTCATTATTGATTCTGGTTAGGTCTACCTCCATGAGCCTTTTGAATAGTTCTTCCCTCCTTGATATGGCTTGGTTGCATGCTTGAACAATGTTATTCAAGATATGTATCTTTTATTTCTAACAGGCATTCAACTTCCTGATCCGACTTGCAGAGTGAAGGTCCTCTTCTCTTCTCTTTAGCTCTAACATGTTGTAAACTTTAACAGAAAAGGGTACCATGGCCTCAAGGTAAAAACCTTCTTCATTTTTTAGGTTGTCCTACAAAGAATCATGGAAGGCATGTTCCCTTGAGCCAACAGAAATCATGTTCTATGAAATTTCCCAACATTCTGTGATTAGTGCCATTCTTTTCTTGATATTATTCTCCACATAGATCCTGGCTAATATAAGTAAGCTTGAGGATCCTTTTAATTTAGAAACGGGCATGGTGGGTCCGAGAATTTCCAAAGGGATGGAGAGAAGTGGAAGAGGCATCAAGGTCTCTTTTGTTTCCTTAATATTTTCCCTTAACTTTATATCATCTCCCCTTGTTAGTATGATTATCTCATCCTGTATTTTCTTTATAGTTCTATTCATATGTGAAATTTCGATTATTTTCTTAGTTTCCTATGCTGCCACAGTGTCGACCTTTACATCAAGTATGGTTCCCTTGAAAAATCCTCTTCCCATTGTTTATTTTTGACCCAGTCAAGCATTGAATTCTTTGTTCTTTCTTGAATTGGAACCTCCTTGATTATCAATATTTAGTCCTCCCAACAACCTTTATACCCTTCCCAGTATAATGTTAGGGTCGACACCCATTTCAATCATAATTTCTTCCATCTCAGTGTCTTTAGTCATTTCCTCCTCCAAGGTATCCATTTGGGATGTTCTTATATCATATTTCACATTCGGGGGAATTGCATTCTTATAACAATCAAGAATGACTAGGTCATTTTGTATTTTATCATCTTGAATCCTACTCAGTGTTTTATTGAACCTGAGATTAAAATCTCATATCATTTCATTATTTCTCAAACCAATCTAGATGAAATGAGTGAGAAGGGTATGATAAGAAATTGGAGGGGAAAACATAACTTCGAGGTCATTAAATGAG
>SNQJ01S0036451.1:5371-29880 GCA_010110895.2 Picea sitchensis
AGTTATGCATCTCTCTTATTTGCTTCTACTGAGCTATTTTTCCTTTAGGCTCTATGATTCTACCTGCATAACACACTCTCAAAAATCACAACCCGATCTCTTCTTTGTTCTACATTTTTATCATCTCTGTGCACCTTGTGCATGATGCATGTGCTATCCCCCTGCATACACTTCACTGCATTCATCATCACTGACCCTTCTCCTAAGATCTTTTGGGTTTACTGACTGTAACAGTCTTCGACCCTTTTCCATCTATCGGTCGACTCTATGATGAGTTTACACTCCACTGGCAATTGCCTCCAGACTCTTCGTATTCTCTGTCGATCACCTTGAAGACTCTTTGAATTCTCAGGAATAAACCATTAGTGGTCTCCAACATTTACATCGAGGCTCTTCGGCTCCTCTAGAAGATGCAATCAATTCGTTCTAGAATTTGCTGAGAGAAACTCCATGCGTTCATGCATTTTGGTGCCTTCTCTCTTCCTGAAGAAAAATTCACAGTGGGCACTAACTCTTCTGGCTAAGCCCTTCCTTTCAGGTGACCTCTGGTGGTGACCAAACACCTATTCATAAGGCGCTTTCGTGACTCGCATTTCAGGGATCTGGGGATGAGGCATTTTGACTCTCCAAGTCATGATATCCGAAATGGAGCTTAACTTCATGCTAGCTCCTCCCTTAAACCTTCTATGATGTGACCAATGGCTGTGACCACAACCCTATTCAAAAAGACATTTCCCGATTTCACATTTCAGGTTTTCTCTTGTGAGTCTCCTTGAATCCTCATATTGCAAACCTCGAAATGGAGAATAGCTATGCTAGTTCCTTCCTTCACATGCCCATGATGATGACCAAGAGCTTATCCATAAAGGGCTTTCACAATTCACAACTCGTGAATTTTTCCGTGCGTCTCCTTGACTCCTCCACTTCTGGTACCCGAAATGGAGCCTAGCTATGCTAGCTCCTTCCCCTCATATAACCACCGGCGGTGACCATGGCCTATGCCAAAAGGCATTTCACATTTCAACATTCCTATGATGAAGGGTCTCAACACTCCAAGTTGTGATCACCGAAACTCCGAAATGGAGCCAGATTAACGGTTCACACTTTCTCTTGATCAACGACTCAGATTGAATCGTTGTTTCATGTTTCACGATTTCGAAAATATTGTGGTGAGACTTCACAACTCCCCATATCGTGATTTCTGAAATGGAGCTTAGTTGTTAGCGCCTTCCTCCAAATCTCAACGATGTGACCAATACCTATGACCACTCGCTAATCATTTGAGCGCTTCTCTCTTCAGATCAATGGTCCACATTCTATGGTGATCACTATGGGGGAGTGTTGATACTAAAACTCCCAAAACTGAACTCCCAGAATGACATCACTTGATGATGTGTCGTGACCTGAGCGGCTGCCATGTGTCACTTAGATTTGAAATATTCATGTACTTGAAACATCAAATCACCTTGACACTTGTCCTTGTATGATTGTGCCACATGTCCTTGATGACATAGGCTACCACTTGTCCTTTCTGACATGGTCTGTCATGAACTACCTCCTGGATTTGACAGCCTATATTAGTCCTCGATCCAATGGCTGAGATTATGTCGCAATTTTGCATATCGTAAGTTTGAGAGGTGAGACCTCCTCCCTTTGACTTTCTAGTCAACGAAATGATGATCTTTCACCATGTGTCCTTCTTGGATCGACGGTCCAGATTTCTCCTCGATTCGATGGCTCAGATATTTTCACAATTTCACGTATCACAAGTTGGAAGGTTAGGCCTCTCCTTCCTTTGACCTTTCAGTCAGCAAAATGCTGAACTTTAGCCACATGTCCTTCTTGGATCGACTGTCCAGATTTCTCCTTGATCCGATGGCTCAGATCTTTTCCCAACTTCACATATCGCGAGTTGGAAGGTTAGAGCACTTCCTTCTTTTGAATTTCCAGTCAGCGAAATGTTGACCTATGACCACGTGTCCTACCTGAAGATGAATGGTCCTCCTGGTTTCGGGATTTTGTAAGAACACTTCTCCTTGCCCTTTAAAGAATGTGAAGGTTCTCCTGGATCCAACAATGGTCAGACCCCATTCTCAGATCTAACACCCGAGATCTGTCCTCCATCTGTGCGCTCCTCCTGTCTTAATTTAGATCTGATGGTCATCAGGAATTCTGAATGGGATCCAATGATCACTGTCGCTTCTCCTCCTGAGATTCTCCTTCCCATGTGTTCTTTCCATCAATGACAAGCACATTGTTCCTGTGAACATGCCAACAATCTCCCCCTTTGGCATTGATGACAACCCTGAAAGGATGCACTATTATGCTTAGACCTTGATCTCCAACTGTAGCATGTAGTCATGTTGTTCTTATCCCCCTTTGACATCAACGTAAAAGAAAAAACATGCTCCCCCTGAGCTGTTGCAGTAATTTTTCAGAGGTATCAGATATTCAACCAACACAAACTCCCCCTAATAGGATGGCTTCTCTTAGATGTAATACGGGATGACACCCAACTTCTGACGAAGATATTCAAATATTGTCTTGGCTAGGGGTTTAGTAAAGATGTCTGCATTTTTTTCTGTGGTTGGAATGTATTGAACCTGAACAACCTTATTGGTGACCTTCTCTCTCAGAAAATGGTATTTTACGAGAATATGCTTGGTCTTGGATTGGAATACAGGATTCTTGGACACACTTATGGCACTAGTGTTATCACAATGAATTGGGAGCAATGCAGTATATTTTACCTCCAAGTCTGCAAGTGTCTGAATCATCCATAATACCTGAGTGCAACAAGTAGCGACAACAATGTATTCAGCCTCTATAGTTGATAAGGAAATGGAACCTTGCTTTTTGCTCAACCATGCTACTAGAGAATCTCCTAAGAAGAACGCACCTCCACTCGTGCTTTTCCTTTCATCCATGCAGTTAGCCCAATCAACATCTGAGTAGACTGATAATTGGAAATTATGATTCTTAGGATACCATAGGCCATAGTTCATTGTTCCTTTCAAATATCTGAATATCCTTTTGACTGCTAGAAAATGACTCTCTTTAGGTGTAGACTGATATCTTCCTACCATTCCAACAACATGCATTATGTCTGGACGAGATGCTGTGATGTACAACAAGATGCCTATCATTGACCTATATGAACTTTGATTAGCATTAGGTGAGTCATCATCCTTGCTTAATTTTCATCTAGTAACCATAGGTGTGCCCACAGGTTTAAAATCTTCCATTTGAAACCTTTTCAACATTTCTCTTAGATATTTTTCTTGAGAAATGAACATTCCTTCAGACCTCTGAGTAATTTGCAGACCAAAAAAAATGACAGTTCACCTATCATAGACATTTCAAATTTAGACTCCATGGCAGAAGCAAACCATTGTACCAATGAATCCTTATTACATCCGAAGATGATTTCATCTGCATAGACCAACACGATGAGAAAATCATTACCCTCTATTTTGATATATAGATTGCTATCAACTGTTCCTCTCTTGAACCCTTTGTCTTGGAGATAGGTATCTAGTCTGTGATACCAGGCACGAGGGGCTTGTTTTAACCCATATAAATCTTTCTTTAGCTTGCATACAAAGTTAGGGTTATCAGACAGATCGAAACCCTATGGTTGTTCCATATAGAATTCTTCATTTAAATATCCATTTAGAAAAGTTGACTTGACATCCATTTAATAGACTTTAAACCTTTTATGACAAGCATAGGCAAGAAATATTCCGATAGCTTCTAATCTTGCTACGGGCACAAATGTTTCATCAAAATCCAGTCCTTCTATTTGAGCATAGCCTTTACAGACCAATATGTCTTTGTTCTTGACAACTTGTCCCTTCTCATTCAACTTATTCTTAAAGATGCATTTGGAACCAATGATATTTTTACCTTCAGGTCTAGGAACCATCTCCCATGTATTGTTTTTTTCAATCTGATCAAGTTCATCATTCATTTCTTTAACCCAATGGTCATCTTTGCTAGCTTCATTAAAATTCTTGGGTTCCAGCATGGATATGAAGGCTATATGTGATTGGTTGGTGTTTTTGATTATCTTTCTCCTGGTTTGTACATCTTTTCCTTTTTCACCAATTATCTGACTTGTAGGATGATTCTTTTGAGTGATTCTGGAGGAGGAATTTGAAGCTGTCTGCTGATTTGAGTCTGTCTGAATATTTTCATCTTCATCTGGCTAATAATATTCTTGTTCTGATTCTTGGACCTGTTCAACTTCAACTTCATATATATCCTTTGTTGTTGATTCAATATTGTTCACCTCTCTTTCTGGGATTCCTTCATCAACGTTTATGTCAACACAATCAACCAATCTATGCAACCTATTATTATAGCATCTCTATCCTTTACTGTTTGTCACATACCCTAAGAAGATGCGTTCATCATCCCTATCATCATAATTTCCAAGGTTCTCATCATTATTATTTATGTAACACTTACTCCCAAAGACTTTGAAGTGCTTGATTGAAGCAAGTCTCCCATACCATAGTTCATAAGATGTCTTGTCGGTGTGTGGTCTGAGGTGGGATTTATTAAGAACATAGAATGCTATGTGTATTGATTCTACCCAGTAGGTTTGATGAATGTTCTTCTCATTCATCATTGACCTGGCCATTTGTTGCACTATTATGTTTTTCCTCTCAACTACTCCATTTTGCTGCGCAGTTCTTGGGATTGTGTATTCTCTCTTGATCCCATGTTCATCACATAATTCCTTGAAATCACTTGACATAAATTCGCCTCCTTTGTCTGATATTACTGCCTTTAACCTATTGCCTGTTTAATTCTCAATTAAAGCCTTAAATATTTTAAATTTCTCATATGCTTCAACTTTTTCCTTGAGAAAGGCAACCCAAGTAAGTCTGGAGTAATCATCAATGATAAACATGAAGTAACTTTCTTTCCCCGTGCCTTCCTATCTTGATGGTCCAAATAAATCCATATGACCTAGTTGGAGTGGTTTCTCTGTTGAAGTAGAGCTCTTGGATTTAAACTGCGTCCTGGTAAGCTTTCCTACTTGGCAGGGTTTACACACAGAATCTTTTGGCTTTGATATTCTTGGAAGATATTTTACTGCCTCAAGATTTTTGAGCTTGATTAAGTGATCAAAGTTTAGATGTCCAAGTTTCCTATGACATAACCAACTCTCATCATGTTTTATTAGATGACATTATTCTCTATCTTATTTCAGTACATATACATTATTTTCTGTCCTTATGTCTTTAGCCACCACTTGTCCTAAGTTTATAGAATTTATCTTGCAGTCCTTGGAAGTGAACACTACTTCACATCCTCTGTCACACATTTGACTTACACTGAGAAGATTATATTTAAGCCCATATACAAGTAGAATATCTTGGGCTTTTCCTTTTCCATTACTTAAACTCACCATCCCTTTACCCTTGATTTTACCTGGAGCATCATTTCCAAAGGTTACGTTTCCTGATTTTCTTTCACTTAGAGATAGAAACTTAGCTTTGTCTCCCATCATATGTTTGGAGAATATAATGTCTATATACCAAGGGTTCTTTTGTCTTTGAGCTGACAACACTAATCCACACTTATCACTTTCTCTCTTCTTCCAAACCTTGACATTTTTAGCAGAGGGATTCAAATCTGGTTCATAGTTCTTTAAGCAACAATCAAAAACTTTATGTCCAGAATTATGACAGATGTGACATTTCGATTCGTTGAATAAGGGATCATAATGATTGTTATGCTTAACCTGTGTCCTTTTCCCAAACATCAAGTGATTTGCAATTTGTGATGGTTTTTTACTTGGCTGTCTCATTCTTTGTTGTGGCAGATACCTATACCTTGAATGTCTTGATTGCTTATATCTAAATTTTAAAGAACAGTTTACAACTTTGTGACCAAAATTAGAACATAAAAAACAATATCCATAGAAAAAACCTTGGTACCTAGAAAATGGCTATCTTCTGTGAGAAGGTCAATTTCTTCCATGTTGACGATTTATTTGAGCAGAGAGTGTATTATTTCTCTGATCTAAAATTTCAATTATGGTACCTTTTTCTTTACTCCGCCTGGGCAACCGATTATCTTCTTTTGTTTCTGCAGGTTTGTTGTTGTCATATGTTGTAGTTTTGACAAAATTGATGGGTTCATTATTACTTGGATGACCACTGCTTGATCCCTCTTCATATCCCAGACCTGTTTTCAGCTTTGGGTTCCTTTGCTGATTCATAATGCTGGCCAATCTTTCTGAGGCTTTGATACTTAACATATTCTGATGATACAAGGCTTGAAAATTCTCCAACTCTTTCCTAGTTTTCACTACTTCTTCCTCTAGAGATTCACATCTTTCCTTCTTTTCTGATAACTGTTGTTTCAGAATGTCTTAAATTTTCTTTACCTCTTATAATTCCACTTTTAGCAGAGAAAAGTATTCATTATTTTCTTTACTGCCTTTCTTGAACTATATCAACAATTGTTTTTTCTTTCTCGTCTTCATTCCGAGTTTGTCAAGCTCTTCTAGCGCACTGATCAGTTCTCCTTCCAGGTCAACCACAACTTCTTCTTCATTAGCATCACTTCCCGTGATTTTATTATCATAATCCTCTTTGGCCATAAGCATGAAGTCATTTAGTTTATCTTCAATAGAAGAGTCACTGTCTTCATTATCTGAAGGATCATTATCATTGTTTACACAAAGACTTTTCTTCCTAAAATTATTCTCTTTAAATAAATTTTTGTGTTTGTGCTTCTCCTCATCATCATATGTCCGATCCTTTCTTCTGTGAGGACATTTATTTGCAAAATGACCTATCTTACCACAGTCGAAACATTTGAAAGGAAGTTTACCTTTGTATTTTCCTGATCCTTTCTTCAGTCTTCTCACAAATTTTGATTCAATTTCATCAGGCTCAGAATCCTCATTCTTGTCTGCTTTAAATGATTCTTCTNCTTTACATAACTAGTACCTACCACATCCCAAACATCTGCACCTAAAGCCATTATGTAGGTTCTCATTCTAACTTTCCAGAAGGAAACTTTTGTTCCATTGAACATAGGGGCCTTATTGGTTGAAGTTCCTTCATGGCTTGACATGTTTAAGATGATATTCATGTAAAATTCTGAGACATATATTCCTGAGGAAACCCATAAAGGGTGAAAACCTCTTCTTCTTTATATGATAATTATTTTCTGTACATTATCATTCTTATGAGCACCGACTCATAATGAGGCTACCACCTCTGTTTTTCAAGATGCTACTTGCTGAGAGCACCAACTCTTTGGTTTCTCTAGCACCCACTAGAAGGAAGCACCAACTCCCTGAGTGTTCCAATACCAACTGGATGGAAGCACCAACTAGGGATGATTTTAAGGATGGAAATTTATTTTAAAATGTAGAAACCTTGGCGAATCTTACTAATCCTTCATATGCCAACTATAAATGTTTGGCGACATTTTTGTAAAAATATTCAAATTTCTAAGTATTTTATATAGTTTTTATAAAATTTTGGCGATTTTTAAGGTAAAATAATTTTATCCTATAGAATTTGGGTGAATCATTTTTAAAATAACAAATCTCGTTTTTGGAAAAACCATGAAAAATTAGCCCATGAGCGAAATTTAGCCCCTAAAATCATCCATGGCACCAACTTCCAATCATACATGCACCGATCTGTATATTAGAGAACCAATGTTCTCCCTTGCACCACCCTGCCACCCTAGTTTCTATGGCTACAACTAGATGGAAGCTACAACTCCCTGTGTTCAAGAACCTACTTGAAACTCTGAGGACAACAGTCCTCCCTAGCACCTCCCTTCCACCCTGAAATATAAAACTTTGTTTTCTATGAATTTATTACAGTGATTCAATAGTTGTCATCGACTTACCAGGCTTATCATTGTTCTACTATGCTTCTCTTCTCTCCTATATCAACGTCTTGCTGCTTGCATCTTCTTGCACTTTATGATATTTTTCTTTCTCTCTGCATGTGCACTTCAACCTTCTTTTACTGTCTCAGTTATGAATCTCTCTTATTTGCTTCTACTGAGCTATTTTTCCTTTAGGCTCTATGCTTCTACCTGCATAACACACTCTAAAAAATCGCAACCCGATCTCTTCTTTGTTCTGCATTTTTATAGTCTCTGTGCACCTTGTGCATGCTGCATGCACTATCCCCTTGCATACACTTCACTGTGTTCATCATCACTAACCCTTCTCCTGATATATTTTGGTTTTATTGACTGTCACAGTTTTTGACACTTTTCCATCTGTCAGTAGACTCTATGATGATTTTACACTCCACTGGCAGTTTCCTCGAGACTCTTCATCTTCTCTGTTGATCACCCTGAAGACTCTTTGAATTCTCTGGCAGAAACCATCAATGGTCTCTAATAGTTACTCCGAGGCTCTTCGGCTCCTCTGGAAGATGCAATCACTTCATTCTGGTAGTTACTGAGAGAAACTCCACGCATTCGTGCGTTTTGGCACCTTCTCTCTTCCTAGAAGGAAACTTCACAGTGGGTGCTAGCTCTTCTGGATAATCCCCTTCCTTTCAGGTGATCGTTGGCGGTGACCAAAGGCCTATTCATAAGGCGCTTTCGTGACTCGTGTTTCGGGGATCTGGGGATGAGGCATCTCGAATCTCCAAGTCGCGATCTCTGAAATGGAGCTTAGCTGCATGCTAGCTCCTCCCTTAAACCATTGATGATGTGACCAATTATTATGAACACAACCCTATTCAAAAAGGCATTTCGTGATTTCGCATTTCGGGTTTTCTCTCATGAGTATCCTTGACTCCTCATATTGAAAACCCCAAAATGGAGACTAGCTATGCTAGCTCCTTCCTTCACGTGCCCACGACGATGACCAAGTGCTTATCCATAAAGGGCTTTCTCAATTCACAACTCGCAAATTTTTCTGTGAGTCTCCTTGAATCCTCCACTTCTAGTACCCGAAATGGATCCTAGCTACGCTAGCTCCTTCCTCTCACATAACCACCGGCGATGACCATGGCCTATGCCAAAAGGCATTTCTCATTTCAACATTCCTATGATGAAGGGTCTTGACACTCCAAGTTACGATTGGCGAAACTCCAAAATGGAGCTAGATTAACGGTTCACGCTTTCTCTTGACCAACGACTCAGATTGAATCGTTGTTTCATGTTTTGCGATTTCAACAATATTGTGGTGAGACTTCACGACTCTCCATATCACGATTTCCAAAATGGAGATTAGCTGTTATTGCCTTCCTCCAAATCTTGACTATTTGACCACTACCTATGCCCACTCACTAATCATTTGAGCACTTTCCTCTTCAGATCAATGGTCCACATTCTGTGGTGGTTGGATGACTATCCACTGCCCCACAACTTAATCTTTCAGGACTTATGGGGAGGGGTTATGGGCCCACCACGCTTCCGCTACACCACTCTGATACCATGTTGATACTAAAACTCTTGAAACTGAACTCCCAGAATGACATCACTCGATGATGTGTCATGACCCAAGAGATTGCCATGTGTCACTCAGATTTGAAATATTCACGTACTTGAAACATCAAATCACCTTGACACTTGTCCTTGTATGATTGTGCCAGCCACCTGTCCTTTTTGATGTGGCCTGTCATGAACTACCTCATGGATCTAACGGCCTAGATGAGTCCTCGATCCAACGACTGAGATTATGTCGTGATTTCACATATCACGAGTTTGAGAGGTGAGGGCACCTCCTCCCTTTAAATTTCCAGTCAGCGAAATGATGATCTTTTGCCACGTGTCCTTCTTGGATCAACGGTCAATATTTCTCCTCGATCCGATGACTGAGATATTTTCGCAATTTTGCGTATCGCGAGTTGGAAGGTTAGGCCTCTCATTCCTTTGACCTTTTAGTCAGCGAAATGCTGAACTTTAGCCACGTGTCCTTCTTGGATTGATGGTCCAGATTTCTCCTTGATCCGATGGCTCAGATCTTTTTGCAACTTCGCATATCGTGAGTTGGAAGGTTAGGGAACTTCCTTCCTTTGAATTTCCAGTCAACGAAATGTTGATCTATAATGATGTGTCCTGCGCAAAGATGGACGGTCCTCCTGCTTTCGGGATTTTGTAAGCCCGCTTCTCCTTGCACTTTAAAGAACATGCAGGTTCTCCTAGATCCAATGATGGTCGGACCCTGCACTCAGATCTAACGCCCGAGATATTTCCTCCATCTATGTGCTCCTCCTGTCTTTATTCAGATCTGATGGTCATCAGGAATTCTGAATGGGATCCAACGATCACTGTTGCTTCCCCTCTTGAGCTTCTCCTTCCTGTGTGTTCTTGCCATCAATGACAAGCGTATTGTTCCTATGAACATGCCAACAATCTTAGATCTTACAATATCAATAGGATTCCCAATCCCTATGAGGTTGAATAGATCACACTAGGCTGCTCATCCCGCGATCTAACCCTCAGGATCAATTTTCTCGACTCTTCTCTAGCTCACAATCTTACAAAAATGTTGTAGTTTTATCCTTTCTCATTCTTCTTTCTATCTCTCTTTGTATGTATCCCCCCTAGACCTCCTAGGTGCTACTTATACATACTCTTGTCTTAACAACCATTACAATATCATGAAAAAAACCTAACCCTATTGTAGTTAAGCCTCCCTTGCATCGGCGTCTTGCATGCTTCCTTCGCATCTGCTACTTTTCCTTCTAGCTATCGTTTCTTTCCACTTCATGATTTTCTCTCCAAAAATGGTATTTTTCCCAAAAATGGGCCTTCTCCCAACACAAATACCAAGTCTAGTTATTTACCAGGGAGTCCATTTCCTCTTTCATGCCTTTCTCCCACTTATTTTTAGTTTCTACTTTCATTGCCTCTTCATAACATTCTGGTTCACCCGAATCAATCAACAATAAATAATACAATGAAGGAGAGTATCGTTCAGGGGGTCTACTTAACCTGGTAGATATTCTAACAACACTTGCAGGAGTTTGAGGTACATGTTTCTCCTATTGTTGTACATTTTGATTTTCTGGTACGTTTCAAAATTATTTTTCAGTGATCTCATCAAGCACCGTGTATTCTGATTTTTCTTTTCCTATTTCTTTCCCTACAACTAATCTTTGTACATGACCTTCTCATTGAATTTGAAATATCTACTTCTAATGATTTTGTTATTTTCATAATCCCATAATAGATAACCAAAATCATTAACACTATATCCAATAAAGGTACACTTCTTGAATTTTTCCTCAATCTTTATTCTATTTTCTTTATCAATATGTACAAATGCTTCACAACCGAAAGTCTTCAAAAAAGAATAGTTTACCTTTTTACCTGTCCATGCCTCCTATGGAATTATACCATAAAAATAGTTAGAATTTACTCTGTTTATTAAGTAAACAACAATATCTACAACACCTTCCCAGAACTGTAAGGGAAAAACAACATGCAATCACATACTCCTTTCACGCTCCATGATTGTCTTGTTCATCCTTTCTAACACACTAATTTCTTGTGGTGTTCCTGGAACTGTCTTCTCTCTATGGATCCCATGGTATGAATAGTAATCATCAAACTCCTTGTTGCAATATTCACCTCCATTTTCTGATCTGAGACACTTCAACCTTTTTCCTGTCTCATTCTCAACCAAAGCTTTCCATTTCTTAAAAGTATCAAAACCATAAATTTTTTGTTGAATGCAATAAACCCAAGTTTTTCTAGTTGCATCATCAATACAAGTATCATAATAACGAGATCCACCAAGATACACCAAGAGATGATACCCAATATGGTCCCCATACATCTGTATGCACAAGCTCTAACCTTTAAATCTTCTTTTCTTTTCCAACTCTGAGAAATATGACTCTCTTATGTTTTCCATAAACATAATGCTCACATAAATCCAAATCAATTTCTTGAAGTTCTGGAAACATATTTATTTTGTGAAGTATCTTCATCCCCTTCTCACTCATGTGTCCAAGCCTATGATGTCACAATGCTGTATCCACTCCTGTAGAATCCAAATATATAGAAGAATCAGTATTACCAGTACATAAATACAATGTACCTACCTTGTCTCCTTTTGCTCTCACCAATGATCCTTTGGTGACCTTCCACACCTTATTTGTAAATATGGATATACAACCTTCACTTTCCAACTTCCCTATTGAAATTATATTTTTCCTTAGATATGGAACATGTCTTACCTCTTTCAACAACCATTGGTTTCCATTGATTTTCTTTATTTTTACCTTTCCCATTCCAACAACTTTGCATGGTTCATCATCACCCAAATGAACCTGTCCAAAATCACCTTGAACACAACCTATAAAATGTTTCCTATGGGGTGTGGCATGAAATGAAGCCCTTGAATCTATTACAGAAGACTCATAAATATTATCTACAGAGAGAATCAAAGCAACTTGTAACAAATCACCTGTTACATTTGCTTCTTGGTTTTTCTCCTGTTGTCCATCTCTTTGTTTCTTTGGAGTTCCGCAGTATTTATTTAGATGTCCTTTTTTCCCACAATTCCAACACTCTATATTTCTGAGTCTGGATTTGGATCTTCCCTTCCTAGAATTCCTGCTATCCCCTGAGACCTTTCCTCTATCCTTTTGTCTTTCCCTATTCTCCATGTTCAACGCATTACCTGATGTCTCACCTGTGTTTTTCCGTCGCATTTCCTCGCTAAGGATAACACCAACAACATCATCAAATTTTAAAGTGTTTGAACCAGAGACAGAGTTACTTACAACCATGACCAAGCCGTTCCAACTTTATGGAAATGAGCACAATATTAGAAGATCCCTGACCTCATCATCAAAGTCCTCTTTTACAGAACTTAGCTAATTAGTAATCGTATTAAATTAATTTAAATGATCTGCAACAGACCCACCTTCTGACATCTTTATATTAAATAATCTCTTCATTAGAAATACCTTATTGGAAGTCRACGTTTTTTCATAYAGTTTAGCCAATGCATCCATCATCTCCTTCGTTGTCTTTTCTTACAAAATATTGAAAGCCACCGACGCTACCAGACTCAACCCTATCAATATTAGTGCCTTTCTGTCAAGGACCTCCCATTCTTCGTCCTTCATGGCTGTCGGCTTCTTTGCTATTCCACTGAATGGTAGGAATATATCCTTCTAATATAAATAATCTTCCAACTGCATCTTCCATAACTGGTATTTTTGGCGTTATATTTATCAACCCTAAAATTTCCATCTTTCGTCATTGCTCCCACTCGAACCAGGAACCCTCTTTTCTTGCAAGTTACCTTTCGCTCTGATACCAGTTGTTAGAAAAATAGGATCGCGGATCAATAAAACAAAACAAATGCGAAAATAAAACATAGAAGATACACAATACAATAGAGACACATATATACATGGTTCACCCAGTGTAGGCTACATCCACCAGAAAAATTGCCATGTCCTTCCTTTATTATTATCCTGGAAATTGAGGGATACAAACTACAACACACTCATTGTAACTTCCTCTTCTTTCTCTCACAGTCTCCTATCTCAGAATACAATATTCACTATGATACATAGCCACAATATATTTCCCTCATAAAAGAGGGTTTCCTTCTAAGGAAAAAAACCCTAACATAACTTCTATTGTCAGATATGCGACCTTATAATGAACGGTCTATATTTACTATGAAATTACAATATACATTTACAAGGCAATTTTTCCTTCAAGGGCTTAACCCCCGAATCCCCACTGGGGGCTCGCTTTCCCCCATACCTTGCAAGGGGGTAAACCTTCCCTGCACTCCCCCGCGTGGAGGAGTGTACATTCTTTCGTGGTGTAAAGTCTTCATGGGGTATAGACATGGATGAAAAAAAGACCTTTGAATCAAGAAGATAATCATGCTCCACAACCAATAATTTGGTCATTAATAATTACAAAAGAAACAACCATGATAAATTACACATGTCGTTTTATTCTAAATTCAAATTTAGTGCAATATATATATATATATATATATATATATATTGGAAAAATTAACAAAAAGAAACATCTTATGTTATAAAATTGATCTAGATCACTAAATGAGGAAAGCATAGATATGGTTGAGTCCCATACCTAAACTCAAAGGAAGATACTCACGATGACACAATATGATATTATCAATGAACAATGAGTGCATTTGTTACAATGAATCTTACCTCTTTATATATCATTATTCAGTAAGAAAATCATTTCCACTTATGAATGTGTGATATATTTCTTTACATTAAAAGTGAACATTCACATATTCTAAAGTCATAAAGTGACTTCATTACATTCGTAAGCCTTATATCCTAACATCCTCTCTTAAGAATTATGGTACTAAAATAAAAACATGCTAACTAGAGATAAAACAAATTGAATAAAAACTAAAACATTAGAACCAAACTGATCCAGATGGGTGTCGGTGGCCTCCCACCTATTCCAACTGGCTCATTTTGGCAGTTTTCTTGTTTGACAGTTTTTTCCTAGTTTTCAGGTCCCTGACTTTCGGGGCCGTTTTGAGGCCCTAAACAACATTTTTAGGGCCAACCATAATCAACGTGTGTGTGGATCGCCACATGAAACATGCGTATTCCTCGGATAGATATTTCCAATGGGCTATCATGCGCCTAAAATGAAGATCGTATGCACAAGTTACGACCCTGGGAAGTTGATGTACTAACTTACCCAAACGGGGCCCACATGACTTTTGGTGCTTCATCTCCTAGGGTTAGGTTTTTGGATGTCTAGGGTTTTTGACATACCCATTTATTGTAAAAAGGCCTCAAGAGAATCATTGTAATCATCTGTTGGTGAATGAGCACAACTGTCACATCTCTTCTCAGAGATAAGCTGCCTCCATTCTAGCAAGCTTGTTTTCCGCTGCATTTTACAGTTTCAACTTATTTCCTTATTGAATAGAAACCAATTTTACTGTATATATTTTTATTCTGTGTTAAGAATATTTTGATAATAATCTTTATTCATTTCATTATGTTCATAAAATCTGGATCAATGGTATTAGAGCGGTCTGCTCCTTGTCCTTCTTAACGCATGTCCCCAACGAGTCCATGGTAAAGAATTGGGTCTTGATATTGTTTCTCTTGAGGAAAAAATATCTCACACGCCCAAGAGACCTCTCATGGAGTGAGAAAATAAAGACGATGGGATAGAATATCCCTTCAAAATATTTCTCGAGGAAGCCCTCATGCAACAGAGGAACGATATGATGGATAGTTTTGTGCAAATCCTTTGGCAGCTACCAACAGGCGACACATCTTCCTCAAATGGAGGCTCCGCCCCCTTAAAATTTCAAATCAACTTCGATATTCCTATATTTGAAGGTCAAATAGATGAAAATGTTGTAGACAAATGGTTGAATTTGCTATAAGGGTATTTATTTGTCCATAACTTCTCGAATAGAGCAAATATTACTTTTGTGGTCCTCAAATCCGTTCCCCATGTCAAATATTGGTGGGAAACTTTTTGTGAGCAGAAGGAAATAGATGAACCCTCATTATTTACAGTCATGTTCACCTGGGAGTCCTTTAGGGATTCTATTGAGGAAAAATACTACCCTTTTGGAAGTTATGACGACCTGTATACAAAATGGACTACACTGTGGCAGGAAAGAGACCAAGCAGTGCCCAAGTTCACAAATATATTCCATACCTTGCACACCAAGTTGGGTATCAAATATTCTGAGTGACATCTGGTGCTCAAGTATCGAGGTGGTTTGCATAGATACATCCATGATGAAATGGAGTTTCTAGACATCTCATCCTTGGGTGCAACCTACCGATATGCCATCAAAATCAAGAAAAATCTCAAACAAAAGACGTGACAATTTGGGCCTGGGAACCCCTCACCACAAAAGCCAGGAAGGGTGGCCCCAACCCACAAAACAAAGGACAGAGCAAAGACAGACGGCCTCAGGGCCACCAATCCAAGTCACAACCAAAGAAGGACACTAAAAAGAAAAAGAAAGATAATGAGAAGTGGTGCGACTTCCATAAGAGCACTTGGCATAACACTGTTGATTTCCGCTCAAAGAAGTCACTGATGGCTGAGGTGAAAGCCTCTAAATCATATGTGGGTTCTGAATCTGAGTTATAAGTAGAAAGGGGGATACAAATCATTGATATAGAACTCGGTGCTATCATTGCTACCACTAAGATCTAGCCCAATTAACCAAATGAGCCAGAGGAAGGCGAGTGCCTTTTTCATTCATAGATGTGGATGAAGGGTACCCCACTGCACTTCATCGTTGACAGCGGTAGAGAGAAGAACCTCATCTCAGTAGAGTTTGTCAAACAACTCTCCCTGCCGAAAACATCACACCCGAAGCCCTACACCATCGGATGGCTCTGCCAAGGAAGCGACATCCACGTCAGCCAACAATGTCAGCTATCATATGACATAAAACCCTTCAAAGACGAGGTATTGTGTGATGTTTCTCCTCTCGAAGTTTGTAATGTTGTTTTGGGGAAACCATATTTATGGAAACTCCATGCTGTATATGAGTCTAGGCCTCATAGTGTTATTATTACTTTAAACAAGAAATTGTACAGGATACCAGAGGAAATCCCACCTAGTGCTATTTCCTTGATTTCTGCCAAGAAATTCATGAAGGTAATATCTCATACGGGGAAGTTTGTCTTCTTCGTTATTTTCTCTCAGAATGAGCAAAATATCACAACCACATCCAGGGTCTCCGCGACCGACCTCTCCACACAACAAAGTCAAGTGGATAAGGTCATGGAAGCATACTCAAATATCTTCTCCTCACCTACTAGGGTACCTCTGCACTGTCAGTGTAAAATTATAACCTTATACAATGTCTACTGTAAATAGATATTTAGAAAAGAACAAAAAATATACAATGGAAAATACAAACATTACACAAAGATTTTTCCCCTGGAAACCCAAACTGGGAAAACCAGTATATATTATATTCATTCATTGTGTTACATTGTTTACAATACAATATACATATAGGAGCCAACAATATCCAAAACCCTAACCCAACGACCTGTATTAGTCCAAAACCCTAATTCCTTAACCAAAAATAGAAAACCATCGGCAAAAACCATGTGTCAAAAAACCAGCTAAATACATGACACGTTTCCTGAGGTAGGTGTCACATTTCCCGAGACAGAAAAAGAATATAACACATACCCAATAGTCAGGTCAAGCACCCCATTGATATGACCCCTGACACACCGCTGCCCAATGGGCCAGTCTACCTCTGCTCTTTGTTAGAGAATGATTAGATTAATTGGTAGATCCAAGAACCTCTCCACAATGGGAATATACATCCCATCTCATCACCTCGTGGGAGCCAAATCATGCTGGTACAAAAGAAATATGGAACTTGGCGACTGTGCATTGATTACCAGGACCTGAATAAAATCATAGTCAGAAACCGGTACTCGATTCCCTGAATCGACGACCTCCTTGATCAGCTCATGGGGGCCAAATACTTCAGTAAGATTGATCTAAAGTCTAGCTACTACTAGGTCCCGATAGAACAAATAGATGTATGGAAGACCACCTTCAAGTCAAAGGAAGGTCTTTTTGAAAGGTTGGTCATGCCCTTTGGCTTGACAAATTCTCCAGGCACTTTCATGAGGATGATGTATGATATCCTACGACCGATCATCAATAATTGTTTAGTGGTGTATATGGATGAAATTCTCATTTACAACAAGACTTGGGTAGAACACTTGCAACATATTCAACAGGTTCTGCACACCCTTCAACAGCACAAGCTATACACAAACTTGGAAAAATTCTCCTTTGACATGTACAAGATCCATTACCTCGGCTACATCATATATCAACATGGTCTACATGTGGATCCCGCCAAGATCCAAGTCATCCGTGATTGTCCAGCCCCAAGAACACTCATTGAGCTTCAGAGCTTCTTGGGCCTTGCCAATTTCTACCGCAAGTTTGTGTTGGGATTCTCCCATATTGCATGGGCCCTCAACCAAGTAACTAGGGGTGGTGGTAAGGATAAATATGTGTGGCTTTGGTCCCAACAACAAGCGTTCGATGATTTGAAGCAACACTTGTGCTGAACCCCAATACTTTCACTACCAGACCTGCAACAACCCTTTGAGATCGAGATAGATGCTTTAGACTATGCTATGGGCACCGTTCTCAATCAACACGACCACCTCGTGGCCTATCATATTGAGATAATATCATATGCTATCTTTAAGTACAAACTTAAGAAAAAGAAATGTACTCCATTGTGCAAGCCCGTTTCCAATGGAGACATTACATTCTTGGGAAGGAGACAATCATCCACATTGATCATAAGCCACTGCAGTTCATGTAGACACAAGGAAAATTGTAGAATGACCTCCATTAGAAGTGGTCCACATACTTGCAACAATTCCACCTCAACATCAAGTATAAAATAGGAAGCACCAACAACATCGTTGATTTCCTCAGCAAACCGCCAATCGCGACACTCACCACGGTGCTATAATCTTGCGGCCATGAGACCTCTAAATTCCCCCAACTCTATGAGACAGACCCAGACTTCGCCACCACCTCCAAATGTTGGGCGCAAACGTAGTTATCACTAATTTCCATATTCATGATGGGTTTTTGTGTTGTCTGGGCCACATATGCGTTCCATCAAGCGAGCAAGCGAATATGATCTTGGAACCCCTTTATAGTCRGGTGGAAGGACACTTAGGGGTCGAAAAGACAGTGGMAATGCTCCAAAAACATTTCTACTGGCTGAAACTTCGACAAGAGGTCATCAAGTATACCAGGTCCTACACTGGCTCTGCTATTGCCAAACTAACCACTAAGAAACAGGGCCTGTACACCCCTCAGCCTACTCTTTAAATTCCATGGGAATACATCTCCATGGACACATGTTGGGCCTCCCATCCACCAAGTGGGGAAATGAATGTGTTTTTGTGGTTGTTGATCACTTTTCTAAGATGGCAATTMTGGCCTCCTGCAAGAAGAGCATCACAATAGAAGCCACTGCCAAGCTCTTATTTGAATGAGTCTGGGTACATTTTGGAATCCCTCAAACCATTGTCTCAGATCGGGACATTCGATTTCTCAACAGATTYTGGTCGAGTCTCTGGTCACTATTGGACACCAAGCTCAACAAATCCACGACCTTCCACCCCCAGATAGATGGCCAAACCGAGGTCGTAAATCAAATGATCGTGCATATCCTATGCATGCATAATTCCAAGAACCCTTGTGCATGGGATGAGAGTCTTCTCTATGTAAAACATAGCTAGAAATGAGCCTTGCATATATCAACTGGCCAAAAACCCTTTTAGGTGGGGTTGGGATTCCAACCATTGGGTCCCATAGATGTTGGACTACCCCTTGCGGTCACCTCGGCCGACTCATATCTTGATGCAACTGAAGCTAAAAAAGTCACCCGGTTCATTGAGTGGATCCAAAACATCCGTAAATAGGTTCAAGATATCCTACATAAGTCCAATGACAAGTACAAGTAGTGCCATGATCAACACCAGGTGCCACATAAGTTTCAGGTGGGTGACAAAGTTTGGTTCCATCTGCAGAAAGAACGCTTTACTAGACCCCATTGGAAGTTTCTCCCACTCCGTTATGGGACGTATGCCATCACCAAGGTTGTGGGTGACAATTATTTTGAGCTCAAAATTCCTCCTTTCCTTGGTTTGCACCCAGTGTTCAACATGGATCTCCTTCGACCTTATTTCCCACCATTATTGGAGACCTCAAAGATAACAGAACAATTGACACCAACTAAGATCAACCCTGACTACATACAACGAGAATCCAGTGATCATATTCTAGAAAAATAGTTCAAGGGAACTCTCCAACAAAGGATCCATCTTTATCGAGTTGTCAAAGTAGGGCAGCTCCTGCACCAAGGCAAGTGGCTCACCCGGGGCCAAATTCAACAGAAATTTCCTCATCTAATGGCGGAAATGAACACAATGGATACCATTGCTTCGTAATGGGGGAGGATTGATCCATATGGATGTTAGTGGCCTCCCACCTATTCCAATTAGCTCATTTTGGCAGTTTTCTCGTTCGACAGTTTTTTCCTAGTTTTCGGGTTCTTGACATCCAGGGCCATTTTGAGGCCCTAAAAAACACTTTTAAGGATCACCACAATCAAGATGTGTATGGCTTGCCATAGGCACCATGTGTAGTACTCGGATAGAACTTTCCAATGGGATATCGTGTGCCTACAAATAAGATCGTATGCAAAATTTACAACCCTGGGAAATTGATGTACTAACTTACCCAAATGAGGCCCACATGACTTTTGGCCCTTCATCTCATAGGGTTAGGTTTTTGGATATCTAGGGTGTTTGAAATTCCTGTTTATGTTAAAAATTCCTTGAGAGCCTCATTGTAATAATCTCCTGGAGAATGAGTGCAGTCGTCACATCTCTTCTCAGATATAAGCCACCACCATTCTAGCAAGCTTGTTTTCCGCTGCATTTTACAGTTTCAGCTTATTTCCTTATTGAATAGAAACCAATTTTACTGTAGATTTGTTATTTTGTGTTAAGGATTTTACAGTTTCAGATAATAATATGTATTCATTTCGTTCTGATCATAAAATCCAGATCACAAACATTGTTCAAAATCTTGTTCTTTCAAAATAGTTCTTGGACTAGGTAGATCTCCATCAAGTTTCCTTAGAACCCTTGTAAATGTGCCGCTTCCAAGATGAATTTCCAAGTTCTCGGATTTCACCTCCCTGAACTCACAAATTACAAATTTCCCAAATTCTTCAAAAACCATCCACGTTGAGATACATCCATAGTGATCCATCAAGTTGTCTCATAACCCTCATAAGCGTATAATTCCCAAGATTCACAAACTCCTAAATTATCTAGGCAACCATCCATGATGAGCCATATCTACACTAGATCCCTTATTATAATCAAAGTACAGGATTATTAAAATGTTTAGAATGTCCTTTCTTTAGTAATATCATCACCACTATCAACATTCGATGGATATTCAACAATGGCTACATTTTCTACATGTGGTTTGTCTTTGATCTTTCCCTTGAGAACATCATTATCTTGAAATATATAGTTCTAGGCCATGTGACAATTTATTGAAATAGTAAGATTCAATATCCACCTTGTCTTTAGTGATATGCTACAACTGTTTCTTGACTATATTGATATCTCAGGTTCAAAAACCAATTCTTCAACATTTTATAATCTGGGCATCAATATAGGAAAGAGTAGATTGAATATGCTCCAAAATCCCTTGAGTTGGTTCTGTCTTGAAATGACCCAAAGCCTTTTTGTCTCTTTGATGTGTCATGCTAGTGATCCCTTGATCCATATCTATCAACAACACTTCCTAGGTCTTCATGCTCATGCAGACTCCATGGCACTCAAACTGTGAAAGTCACAACAATGGAAACCTTGTCTTTTAAAGGCCTGGGACTCTTGATATGACTCTCTATGGCTCTCAAACTATTGAAGTCATAGGATGATATTATTTTAGACTCCTAGACTCTTCCCTATTCTGATACCAAATTACAAAAATGAGCCAGATCACTAAATTCCTAGATAGGGTTGAGTCACATATCTAAACTCAAAGGAAGATACTTATGATAACAAAATATGATATTATCAATGAATAATTGATACATTTGTTACAATGGAGATTACCTCCTAATATATCATTGTTCATTAAGCAAATCATTTCTACTTATGGATATGGAATAGATTAGTTTACACAAAAAATGAATATTAACATATTCTAAATTATAAAATTACTTTATTACATATGTGCACTTTATATTTGAACATATTCATTATCTTATTGATTAAAAATAATTGAAATTTGTAAATTAAACATAAATTCTTATTCACTTGTTGGAAATAGGAAATTCCATACTCTTATACGTTGAGATTTCATTATAGTTCACATAAAATTGTGGATATATTATCAACACAAGCGTAATGATCCTAGGTGACATGTCAACTTAAAATTTGATATAAGCTTTGGTTAATATATTTAGAGCAGGTGATTTAAAGTTGTTTGGAGAAGGAAATAAATGAAAATACATTATGACAAAATATTCACACATTTTTGGATGCGATCACATGAAGATTTGAGTTTCAAAATAGGGATGTTTAAAAATTCCTAATTATTCCAGTAAATATTTGAAGTGGTGAGAAAGGAAAAACTAAGAGAGAGAAAAGTACCTGTCTTAGTGTAAGGTATAACACATTTAGGAATATAAATATGTTTTAACAATATTTTTAATATAAAATTTATATCTATATTTATTTATTATATTTATGTTAATTTTAATTTTATAACACATTTGAGAATATATATATGTTTTAATATATATATATATATATATTTTAATAAAATTATATTTTATGATTGTATTAATTTCAAATTTATAGTATATAGTAATTAATTTATTAATTTATAACTCTTAACAAAATAATAAGAATTGATGCTAAATAGATAAATTTATTTTACCAACCTTTTCAACCATAGAATAGAGGAAGAGTCATTGAAAAAATTCACAATACAATACATTATAATAACAACAACAACAACAACAACAACAACAACAACAACAACAACAACAACAACAATAATAATAATTATTATTATTTATTTTTAAGGTCACTGACATTAAATTGGTGTATGAGACCCTCTCCGCTCAAGGATTTGGTAAAGTCTATGGAGGTATACATACCCTACCTCCCTATGGATTTGAAATTGTGACCTTTTAGGAGGAAACACATGTTCTTAACCATTATGTATGAGGATGTCATAAGCAACCATGTATGTATGAGGATGTCACAAGCAACCATGTACTAGGTTGCGAGAGATATTGATGGTATGATAATTTGTATGCATTACAATAATTTTTTCTTAGTTTTTAAGATATGGAAGGTTATTGAGTAAAAAGGTTTAAAATATAGGTGAGGAAAAGTTAATGATGGCCTCTTATGACTCGTTAGTTGACATGGAAAAACAACAATATGTCAACTTGGAGGGATGATTCAAAGTACTTTCACAATGAATTTGAATATGGTGTAAAAAGATGAAATGTAAGAAATTGAATTAACTTTCCAAATATATAATTTTTATTTTTATAATTTGTGTATGACTATGTGTATTTTGAGTTTTCTAAGAGTGGAATGTTATTTTTCATGTAAAATATAATGCATATGTTCCTATTAGTGCAAGTGTTGAGTACCTAAATGATAGAATTTACTTAAAAATTTTTAGAATTGTAGAGAAAACATTATTTTTATGCATATGTATTTTAATTTTTTTTTTTATAATGTTAATTTTATATATTTTCAAAATTATGAAAGTCATTATATCCTTGAAATTACAAGTCCTGCAAGGAATGAGGCTCTTAACATAATCAAATTTTATTTATTTATTTTTAGAATATAGATCTCGATCTGTACTTGTGTACTGCATAACAATTTCTAAAAATGGTTAAGGAAATAAACAATTATAACAGTAATAAAATATGTATGGGTTTTAAGATCCTGATATATGTTTAGAAAAAAATATATTAAAAATAGTAAATAACATTATATATATATATATATATATATATATATATATATATATTTGGAATCTACATAGTCAACTCTATACATGTGTAGTTTTATCAACGACGGATTTGTGTAGCATACACAAAAATAAAATGAAAAATAGAGATATTGAGAGCCATGAGAAGGTTTTGTGCATTGGAAATGGGCTTCAAGGTCAAAAAATGGTAAGCGGGGGGGGGATAAGTAGCTTAATCCCTAAATGAACTTTCCAGAGATTAAGCGCTATGGTTATGGGGTGAAGGCACTTGGGCCTTAGGTCCTAAATATCGCTTCTTCGGCTGAAGCACCATGATCACACCTACAACCACAACACAAACCCTATATATGGGGTCTATCGAATCAAAGTTAGCTATGGATTCCATTAAGAGATTTTACACACCAATGAAGGGACATAGGGACTTGAACATCGTAATGGTAGGGAAAAAACCACCTCGAGATATTTTTGAATATTCGAAGGCTAAATAGACTTGAATGCGTTCTTGAACCAACACATGAGTCCTTTGTAGTGTTTTTTTGTAGGACTTTGAGTGGGATATGGGTGCGGTGAGTAGGTGTTGTACATTGGAACTGGGTCTGATTGCATATACATGGTCAAGCGGGTAAATAAGGGCCTTAAACCCTAATTGAACTGTCTTATGCTTAAGCACCATGAATAAAAACTAGACAGAATGATATGATCCCTCACTACGGGGAATTTTCCTATTCAACAACACAAGTATTCCAATAGAGGATGGACACGTTTAGTAACAACTCATACAACCAGATTGCAGATTGACATAATGATGTTTTTATGTGGTAAAACCCCTGTGGGGAAACATCCATGGCCCAAACCAACGTGGTCACTTGGAATAATTTATTAATGCAAACTAAAATATTGCAGAGATATTTACAAGAGAGTTTCTCAAA
>SNQJ01S0036451.1:29890-49881 GCA_010110895.2 Picea sitchensis
TGACATAATGATGTTTTTATGTGGTAAAACCCCTGTGGGGAAACATCCATGGCCCAAACCAACGTGGTCACTTGGAATAATTTATTAATGCAAACTAAAATATTGCAGAGATATTTACAAGAGAGTTTCTCAAAATCGATCATTGACAAATGACTCTCCATGATATTTAAATAGAGATCATGGACCAATAGGGTATTAAGCCATAGATCAATGTAGTCGTTAGGATCAAGGAGAATATGAGAAGTTAGATCACTCTATGTCAAGAACATATTGTGACCGCCGAATTTCCTAAGTACAAATGAATACTAATGCACACTAAAGAAACACACTTTTACCTAATGACACATTTGACCATGTTGAACTTAACTAACTCCCAAGTGTCTAAATATCCTAACATTCCCACTTAAGAACAATTTGGGATATGATTGAATGAATTACAAGGGTGACACAATAGGAGTTGGAAGGAGGAATTATAGCTTAACCCCCCTCAATGCCAACTTCATAAACTCCTAACATAGATCAAAGTTTGGAAAAATTTGCTTCTGTAAGAGACTTTGTCAAAATGTATGCAACATTATCTTCTATAGGGAAAACGAGCACTTCAATAACTTGATCATGACTGAGATTTTTGATGAAGTGCATGTGTATATCAATGTGTTTTCTACGCTGATGTTGAAATGGACGTTTGGAAAGATTGATGTCACTCCGATTGTTGCACCAGAGGGTGGTTTGATGCTGCTGTTGCAATCCAAACTATGACAGTTGATCCAAAAATGAAGGTATTACTGATAAATCACAAGTTAGTTTAATGTGCTTTTTGCATCGGATCGTTAAGAATGAAAAATACATAAACTTGTTATTTGGTTTGTGGAATATCAAATGTGACTTTTACTTGATGCTTATTAATGTATAAAGAGATCAACCATTAATATTCATGCTGCAAATGAAGAGAATAGAAAAACAAAATAGAAAGATAAATAGAGACAAGAGGTTGATAACAGAGTTCACCAATCGTTGGCTACGTCTCTGAGCCCGCTTCCAAGTGGAGGATCTCTTTATTTCTCTTTAAAAATGCTCAAAGTTCTCTTACAATGCTCTTTGTTGTTACATTACATGCTTCATGTCTTCTGTGCAAGACCTCCTTGCTCAGATTCATGCATGCACCATCAAAAATCATCTCAACAACATGAGAAAAATGCCTCTCAAAACATGAGAAAAGGCCAAAATTTACAAACTGCTCCTTCAAAACTCTGCATCAAAAAGTCTCCTCCAAGCTCCAAAAAGCCTTAAATTTATAGTATTTAGGCCCAACAAGAGAAGCCCAACTTCCCCTAAATATCTGGCCTCTTGTTGGGATCAAATCCCTCTTCAAATGGCCAAAATATCCCCAAAACAGTGAAATCTGGGCTTTTCTAAAGTTAGAAAACCCATTTTTAACAAAAATACACAGAGTAGCCCCTTTTGGGCTGGGTGCGCCCTTGGCTCTTGGTCATTAGGAATATGCATAAGATCACAAGCTAAAAAAGGAGGGTGCTTAGCTGGGCTAATCCCCTTTTGGAGCGCGCCCCCCTGGTCTCATGGGATTCTCCTCAAAACCGGGGCTGAGGTTTATCCATTGGGCGCCCCCCCTTGTTACTTTATCACCTTTATTTATTTTATTTTGTGTTTTAGTGTTACAAGCACCACCAAGGACACGTTGGAAAGGGACCTTTGTCAAAGGCTTGGGCTGACCCAAGAGGTCATGGGATCAAACCCCATGGACTCCAATAAAAATTTTGCAATCAACCATTAACCAATACCATGGTGCCATGTGGCAGCCCATGACTGGGCCACGTGGCACCAAACCATTTGCCAAACAAATACCACTTGTTAGCTGTTGGTTGGATCCCTGTCACTGACCAGTCACCTTCTGCTTGACTGCCACTTGTCCTCACTTGTCTCTGCCATGTTAGCACTACTGATGTCATGCTGATGTCATCATTTGACTGGACCTGTTGACTTTTTGCCTGTTTGGGAAAATGGTTAGAGTACGATAACTCTCGCATACACCATCCGTTTGAGAAAGTAAATATATGGACGGAATCGAGAGAATGAGACGGATGCAATGGCATTGGTCTCATCAAAAATCTGAAAACTTTCATTTTTGAGCATTTTCTGAGCTTGGGGAGCCTCCTGGATCATTCCTCCCCACTTTGGAAGCTTTTGGACCACCAAAAGTCTGCTTTTACTCAGGTAAGAAGTGAGGGTACTTCCTCCCCACTTTGTCCTGTATCATCCATCCTCTTTGCTGGGATAATGATCACCTGACTAATCACAACAAACATGAAAACTGAGATAACATTGTTTATCAAAGTAATCATGCCATCAACTGCACATTCATCTACATTGTTTATCATTGTTAGCAGCCATACATTGCTAAATAGAAACAAACCAAATAAAAATACTAAATGTACTAATGAAACAACATGCTTCCTCTTTTGAATATGAACAATAGTCAAATTATGCAGTTGAACCTCATGCTGTAACCCTGGTGACACTTCATGACTGTTAGAAACATACTGAACCATCTCATGTTTAGGATCAAAAACTTCATGTTTTGTTACAGACATAAGTGTTAAACTTTTGCTTGCATTTACCATTCTTTTTAAATCCCTTGTAGTTGCAAAGGACCTGTCAATTTTCATGCGATGAGCACGAGCAATGTACTCCTTCCCATCTTTCTTGAAGAAATACTTATTTTCCTCCCTATAGAATATTGCTTTCCTATCATAAAGGTATTAGCTTCCCAATACAATTCCACATATTTCTAGTGGCACTATATCAAGCTCTACTTCATCATCATAATTAGAAGTGATTGCAAACTTGATTTTACATTGCTTGGTTACTTGTAAATTGTTATCACCACATATCCATCCCAATGGATATGGTTTAGGATGTGACTTAGTTTAAAGTCCCAAGTTATTCACACCATCTTCAATGATCAGATTGGCTTGTGATCCACTATCTACAAGAGTATCAACTTTAACATTATGTGTTATAACCCTTATGTGGAAAGGTTCATTCTGTTTATACTCATCATTTACATCAACTGAACTAGAAGAGCTAGAACTTGCAGCAAAATTTATACATCGGATTCCCATAGCTACAACCTGTGTCTCATCACCAGAATGTGATCCAAGATCCACTTGAATTGTCGCAGCTGTGTTATTCTTCCTTTCGTGGTTGGAAAACTTCTTTGGCTTCAAGTCAGGATGTAAGACCCAACAATGATCTTCATCATGGCCTACTTTCTTGCAATGCTTGCAAGTAGGATTCTCCTTTCTTGTTGTGGCTGTCTTCTTCTCTTTCCTTTTCCATGCATACTTTCTTTTCCAAGTATCTGTAGAAACACTATCGCCAACATTCCCTTTAGTTGATTCAATGTGAATGGCTTGTAAACATACTTCATCAAATTTAGAAGGATTTAGCATAAGAATAGTGTGCTTAAGATAAGAATGTAAACCACCAATATATTTTAGGAGTATCTCTTGTGTATATAATGGAATACCCAAATTTAAATCCTTCTTATGAAATATCTGAGTATATTCTTGTACACTTTGACCTTTTGATTTCCTTAAACATTGCCAATTCATCATTTCTTGTTGCATGTAAGCTAAAGGGTAAAATTGTTGTTTTAATGCAATAACAAAATCATTCCAGGAAGAGATTGTTTTACCACTTTTCTTAAGATCATCTCTAGTTATGCTTTCCCACCATATGAGAGCTATGCCTCCCAATTTGAGACTTTCTAGTTGGATCTTAGTTTCATCATCAACAATCTTTTGTATCCTACAATATACTTCTAATTGTCTCACCCAATTATCTAGCTTTTCTGCATCTAATTCACCATTATAAGTGCGTAATTGAAACTTTACATCTAACTTTAATAATGAAATATAAGAAGAATGATGAGTTTTTTGCTTATCCTTGGAGGAATGTACACTTGCTTCATTATTAAATGATGAGGATGAAGGAGAAGAAGGTTCCAAAGGTCCACCACCTCCAACTCCTCCTTCTTCTCTTACCGAATATTCACCTTCTTCAACTTTTGGATTCCTTCGTAGACCTATTTCATGGTAAAGATCCTCTACCATGGCTTGCATCAATTTAAAATCCTCGAAGAAATCATCTTCAGATTTGAAGGGACCCAATTTTTGTGGCGAAGACATCTCTTGCTTATGTGGTCACCTTTGAATCTCTGTGTCAAGAGCCTCAAGTTGGCCTTCTCCTCGCTTGAGTTTTGCTCTCATGAGCATCCAATGCTTGCAATTCCTGTCAAACCTTCACAACCAAATGCTCTGATACCATAAACTTGATCCAAAAATGAAGGTATTACTGCTAATCGCAAGTTAGTTTAATGTACTTTTTGCATCGGATTGTTAAGAATGCGAAATACATAAACTTTTTATCTGGTTTGCGGAATATCAAATGTGACTTTTACTTGATGCTTATTAATGTATAAAGAGACCAACCATTAATATTCATGCTGCAAATGAAGAGAATAGAACAGAAAAACAAAAAGAGAAATAGAGACAAGAGGCTAATAACAAAGTTCACCAATCGTTGGTTATGTCTCCGTGCCCGCTTCCAAGTGGAGGACCTCTTTATTGCTCTTTAAAAATGCTCAAAGTTCTCTTACAATTCTCTTTTCTGTTACATTACATGCTTCATGTCTTCTATGAAATACCTCCTTACTCAGATTCATGCATGCACCATCAAAAATCATCTCAACAACATGAGAAAAACGCCTCTCAAAACATGAGAAAAGGCCAAAATTTACAAACTGCTCCTTCAAAACTCTGCATCAAAAAGTCTCTTCCAAGCTTCAAAAAGCCTTAAATTTATAGTATTTAGGCCCAACAAGAGAATCCCAACTTCCCCTAAAGATCTGGCCTCTTGTTGGGATCAAATCCCTCTTCAAATGGCCAAAATATTCCCCAAAACAGTGAAATATGGGCTTTTCTAAAGTTAAAAAACCCATTTTTAACAAAAATACACAGAGTAGCCCCTTTTGGGCTAGCCGCGCCCTTGGCTCATGGTCATTAGGCATCTGCATAGGATCACAAATTATTCCATCAAACTATGACTCTGTCTATAGATTTACTGTGGAGATCTCTAAAAACATTGTTTAGGGCCTCAAAACGACCTCGAACGTTTAGGACCCAAAAACTAGGAAACAAACTGCCAAACTGAAAAATTGCCAAGATGAGCCTGTTGGAATAGGTGGGAAGCCATTGATATCCACATGGATCAATCCTCCCCCCTTATGAATCAATGGTATCCATTTCATTGAGTTACCCCATTAGATGACTAAATTTCTGCTAAATTTGGCCTTGGGTGAGCCACTTGCCTTGGTGGAGGAGTTGCCCTTCTTTGTCAACCCGATAAAGATGGATCCTATGCTAATGAGTTCCCTTTACTTCTTTGTCCACAATCATATTAGTGGATTCCTGTTCCATGCAGTCAGGGTTGAGATCTTCTAGTGTCAACTGTTCTTCTATCTATAAGGTGCCCAATAATGGTGGAAAATATGGTCGAAGAAGATCCACATTGAACACTGGGTTGAAGCCAAGAAAGGGGGGAATGTTGAGCTCAAAAGAATTAACTCCCACAACCTTGGAGATGGTGTAAGGTCCATAGTGGAGTGGAATAAGCTTCCAATGCTTCCCTGTAAGGTGTTCATTCTGCAAGTGCAACCAAAATTTGTCTCCCACCTAAAACTTGTGTGGCATCCGATGTTGATCATGGCACTACTTGTACTTGGAATTGGAATTCTGTAAAATATCCTGAACTTGTTGTTAGATGTGATGGATCCAATCAATGAATTAGGTGGTTTTTTTAACTTTAGTTGGAGCATGGGACGAGTCTGCATGGGTGGACGCAATGGGTAGTGCAACATCCATGGGACCCAATGGTTGAAATCCCAACCCCAACTAAAAGGGGTTGTGGTCGGTTGAGATATGTATGGATATTTTTTAGTTGTGATGAACATAAGGAAGAATATCATCCCATGTGCGGGGGTTCTTGGAATTGTACATGCGCAGGATATGAACGATCATCCGACTGACGACCTCAGTTTGGCCATCTATCTAGGGGTGGAAGGTAGTGGATTTGGTGAGCTGGGTGTCCAACAGTGACCAGAGGCTCGACCGGAATGTGATGAGGAACCAACTGTCCCAATATGAGATAATGATTTGTGGTATCCAAAAATGTACCCACACTCATTGAAAGAAGATCCTGGCAGTGGAATCTGTTGTGATGCTCTTCTTACAGGTGACCATAATAGCCATCTTGGGAAAGTGATCAAAAACCACAAAACCACAGTCATTTCTCCACTTGGTGGATGGAAGGATCAACATGGAGTATATTGAGATGGATTCCCATGGCCTGTCGGGAGTAGGCAGAGGGGTGTACATGCCTTGTTTCTTAGTGTCTGATTTGGCAATGACATAGGAAGTGAAAGACTTGATATACTTATTGACATCTTGTCGAAGTTTCGACCATTAGAAATTATTTGACAACACTTCCACTATATTTTCTACACCAAAGTGTCCTTCCACCCAACTATATTGGGCTTCCAAAATCATCTCTGCTCACTTGCTTGATGCAATGAAAAGTTGGACTAGATGGAACAACAATCCATCTGGAAGATAGAAATTAGTGACAATTGTGTTTGCGCCCAACATCTGGTAGGTAGTGGTGAATTCAGGATCTTTCTCATAGAGTTATGACCATCCATAGGTCTCATGGAAACAAGAGTCTATCACTGTGGTGAGTGTTGCAACTGAAGGTTGGCTGAGGCCATCAATGACGCAACTGGTACTTCCTATCTTATACCTTAATATGAGGTGGAACTGTTGCAAGTATGTCGACCACTTCTAATGGTGGTCATTCTGCAATTTTCCTTGTGTCTGCATGAACTACAACGATGATCAGTATGGATGAATTTCTTCTTCCCGAGAATATAATTCCTCCATCAAAGACAGGCTTGCACAATTGAGTACATTTATTTTTCATCAGTAGGGTACTTACATACAACATATGATAGTGTCTCACTATAATAGGCCATGGGGTGGTCGTGCTGAGTGAGAACTGTGCCCACAACATAGTTTTAAGAATATGTCTCTATCTCAAAGGGTTGTTGCACGTTGGGTAGTGAAATAACCAGGGCTAAGAATAAATGTTGCTTCAAATCATCAAACATTTTTTATTGGAATGGGCTCCACACAAACTTTTCCTTACCACCACCTCTAGTTACTTGGCTGAGGGCCCATGCAATATGGGAGAATCCCAATACAAACCTACGATAGAAATTGGCAAGTTATAAGAAGATTTGAAGCTCAGTGAAAGTGGTTGGGGCTCGCCAGTCATGGATGACATGGATCTTGGATGGATCCACATGCACACCATTCTCATCAACAATGTAGCCTAGGTACTGGACCCTGTCCATGTTGAAGGAACACTTTTCCAGGTTGGCATATAGCTTGTGTTTCCATAGAGTGTACAAAACCTATTGAATATGTTGCAAGTGTTCTGCCCAAGTCTTGCAGTAGATGAGGATGTCATCCAGATACACCATTACAAAATAATCGGTGAAAGTGCGCAATATATCTTCCTTCATCCTCATGTAATTTTCTTGAGAATTTGTCAAACCAAAGGGCATGACCAACCATTCAAAAATACCTTCTTTTGACTTGAAGACAATATTTCATACATCTGTCTACTCTATTGAGACCTGATGGTAGACAGACTTAAGATCAATCTTATTGAAGTATTTGTCCCCCTTGAGATGCTTCAAGGGGATCAAATTTATTAGTCCCTTTTGGACTACACTTTGGGAGAATATGGACATCAAGTTGAAAAGATCAATATATTTACATCCATAGATAGATGGGTATATAGAGACAAAGAACGAGATATTTTTTCATATTTTGAGGACTTACAATTAGAAGCATTCAAGTACCTATGATGAAAATTTTATTTATATTCAATACTCTTATAACAAAGTATTCCATACTTCTACCAACAAGTCCCCTTTTGCAACCTGCTTTGGGTATTTTCCACCTCTTCCCTTAGATATTGTATATGGATAGAAAGAAGTGAGGGAATATGCAACAAGAGAAGCATTAAAGGATTAAAAAATCATTGATAACATCAGGAAGATCCATTTGAAAGTACAAGAGACAATGAATAAGGCATCAGAAAAGAAAAACTTAGCCTGACAGGATTAACACAGTTGAGAAAACATTTAAGGTGGGAGATAGATTTTGGTTGGATCTAAAAAAATAAAGGATACAAAGTCCTAGTAAGAATATTGAGGCTTTGTAGTATGGTCCTTTTGAAGTGTTGGAGAAGGTGGTTGGTAATGTCGACAGACTCACTAGTCTACCCCCATATATACACATTTACTTAGTAGTGAATGTGAAGAATCTGAAACTCTATGAGCATTCCATGCTGGAACAAGAAACTAATTCCTTCCATATTGGACTATGAAATTTATGATCAAGCCTTAACTACCATAGAGTAACTAGCAAAGGGAGATCAGGTACAGTTAGCAAAAGATACAATTTTATAGAAGAAGTCCAAAATAACTAGATGGTGATAACATGAATTCTGGTAGTTTTAGTTTAAAGGACAACTTATAGGAAAAGAAAAATGTTACTCCAAGAAGAATGTAGAGGAAAATTTATCTCACCTCCTTTAGTAAAGGATTTTGGAGACCAAAAGATTCCCTAAATGGGGAGGTATGACGTGGAATGGATCATTTTATAATTTTTCATCTATTTTGGCACTTTATGAGTGGAAATTTTAGAATTATCGTCTTGTAAGGGCCATTTTTGGAGTAGGTCCTACTTTGGTGATTTGGGGTCCATAACCTTATAGATCCTATTTGAGGTTTGAAATGACCATTTTTGGGTTCAAAACTTTGTGAAAAAGGTTCCCATCGTATTGATGTTGTTCTACATATTGAGGGTTTCCTTTGACATGAATATCACCTCAAATGAAGTTTGTAAGAGAAAGTTATGCCTCCCACAAATTGACCTATGTTGTTGACCACCATGATATTAAGTGGATTCCATGTCAGCTCATTACTCACACATGTGGAGACATTCACATGTAGACTTTCAAGAAGATTCTAGAGGGTCCAAAACCCTAACCATAGATGGCTATGAGGACATGTTAAATAACATGCTGCTAAGAAAAGAATGGGTTCCATTCTTCTTGTATTTTTTATTGTTCCATAGTTGAGCAAAGAATCTAGGAGTGAGATATTGAATCATAACAGAAGAAGTATAACATCCTATAACATCCATTCAATCCACAATGTCTATGGAAACTCCTTAGTGAGTGCACTTTCATTGTACTCACTAGTAAATTTGGGTCATTTTGTGACAGCCATTTTGACGCTCTTGCGACGTTATGTCATGGAGAGTGCAAAGAATATTGACCCCCTCAAACATTGCATCATATCTCATCGAACGTGCGATGAAACTGGAATACCGTCACAAGAGAGACAACCTACAGAGGTCATCGTAAGAGAGATGACCTACAAACGTTGTTGCAAGAGAGATGACATACGTACTTGTTGCAAGAGAGATGATTTAGGAAAATCATCGCAAGAACGACAACTGAGGAAGATCGTCGCAAGACAGACAACCTAGGAAAATCATCGCAAGAGAGATGACCTAGGACAATCATCTCAAGAATGAAAACTGATGAATATCGTCGCAACATAGATGACATAGGACAATCGTCGCAAGAGATATGACCTAGGAAAATCGTCTCAAGAATGACAAGCGTGGAAGATCGTCACAGGAATGACAACCGAGGAATATTGTCACAAGAGATACAACCAAGGAAAATATTCGCAACAATGACAACTTATGAAGAGTGTCACACGAGTGACGACATATATCTATTTAAAAAATAAATAAATATATTGACTTGAAGGTTAAAAAAGGCACAAAGAAGTTAAATTTGGTGAAGAAATAAATTAGAGCGGGCACTAGTAAATTTGATCACAGTCCATCAGAATCGACGACCATGAAGCATTGTGGAATTTGAAGTTGCGTGGGGGATAATTCTAAAGGGTGGTCCCGCAATCCAAACCATGGTTTCCATTGAGGACTATGTGTCATCTTCAGTTTGATTGCGGAATGACAAGCATGTTGTTCCAAAATTGCCATTCCACATCTGCACAAAAAAAAGATGAGAAAATATTGAATATCATTCTGAAAGGGGAGAGTTGCGGAATAAGTTTCAATTCAGCTTAGTATTTCACGATAACTTATTTTCTAGTATGTTTCATATCGTAAAATTTTAAGACGAAGATGAGATATCTGGAAACATGTGATAAAAAATTCAGAATTTGGTTTGCTATACTTTCTGATAAATTCCCTAACTTCCACAGGGAATATCTCATAAAGTATAGAAAACCAATTTTTGAAAGTTTTATCACATGTTTCCAGATATCTCACCTTCTTCTAAATATTTTATGATATGAAACATCCCATAAAATAAGTTATCATGAAAATGCCAAGCTGAATTGAAACTTATTTCTCAAATCTCCCCTTTCAGAATGATATTCAACCTTTGTTATCTTTTGAAGAAGAATCGTTATCCCTCTTTTATACTTATTTTTTCTCTAAAAGTAATAAAACAATAAGGCTTCTTGTTAGAATTAGATCTTATAGAACTTAACATTGTGAATTACATTTAGCTGTTGTCTTGGGAGGCTATCCTCTAGGAAGAATATTTGGAATTTCATTTTATTGGGGCACTTTCCACAACACCTTTTCTTCCTCGAAGGAGATGATTTGTCGATTGCATTGTGTCTATATCAGAACATACACTAGTACACATAGCTGAAGACCTAGTGGATCTAGCCTTACAATAAAATAATCATACTTTTGGATTGATTCCTAATACCCCTGCAATAACTCCTCCTGCAAGAAATCATTCTAATAATCAGGGGTTTTCATAACCCAAAGAAGAAGAATCATATATAGAGTCAAAATCCTTCGACCAAGAACCAAACCACATGGAACATAATAACAAAAATAATAACCAACTTTGGTTGGATAGGTATGCCTTGGAATAACCTGGTCTGTTACACCACTTACCCAAACATCAGAGAAATTACTTCTAAAATATGACCTAGAAACATCTCCATGCCTGAAGATCATATTAAAATTTTTATTATTGTTATTAGGTTATTCAATGTACAACATGATGATGTGGTATGTTGAATTTTTCCTTATACTTTTGAAAACTCAACCTCCACTTGGTATTTCAATCTACCTGTTAGATCTAGAACAAATTGGACCAAGTTTCAAAAGGATTTTCTAGATAAGTTTGGAGAGGAAACCACTATTGGGGCATTAATGGTTGAGTTATTTTCTCCTACCATGGGGCCAAAAGAAAATGTCAAGGATTTTATGTTGAGAACAAACTTATACTGAGAGGGTGGGAGGTGAATCAATTTAAGACATTGTTTTTTTTACTTTTTCAAACATTCATCAACCATATGAAAGAAATCACATATGAGATATATTAACTACAGAACATGGAACACACGGTTTATGTGGAAACCCTTTTGAGAGAAAGACACAAAAAACACATTTATAATTCTTTGTAGGCACCAACCTACCGTTACAAATATTTATAGGCACCAACATACTGGAAAAACCAATCCCCACTGGTATAAATCCTATTAGGAACCAACCTACTCTTACAGATATTCGTAGACATCAGTCCTTAAGAACCAACTTATCAAGAGACACAAATATCTTTGTTTGAGTACCACCAATGCTCAAGTAACAATTTATTCTTTAGTACATGTAACTTCTTCAAAATATGATAACATTCAATTAACTTCACTGAGTCTGCTTGCTACTTCTGCCTTCACCAGGTCTAACCAAAATTTGAATTTCCAAATGAAACTTATGGTAACTTTTCAAAGCTTGTTATTTTTGGCCTCTTCCCAAGAACAAACTTTTACAACATGGAACATATCCAATTTTTGAAATGGTATTCTAAATATTTTACTTGAGGTACTTCAGTATGTCTCCTTTGATCCTTGAAAATTTCACAGTCTGAAAAGTCCAAAAAAAAAGTTATAAAGAAAATGCCAAGTTGACCTATTTGAAACCGATTTCAGGACCATTTATAAACCATAAATTCCATAGGATATATCTCAGAAGGTATAGAGAACCAAATTGTAATTTTTTTACCTAAGGTACTTTTGTATGTCTCCTGAGATCCTTGGAAATTTCATAGTCTTAAAAGTCCCAGAAAAGAAGTTATAGAGAAAATTCCAAATTGACCTGTTTGAAACGGATTTTAGGACTATTAATAAACCCTAATTTCCACAAGGCACATCTCATGAATTATAGTGAACCAACATGTACCCAAATATTTTTCCTCCATATCCTAAAAATTTCATGGTATGAAACATCCCAGAAAATAAGTTATAGCAAAAATTCCAAACTGACCCATTTGAAACTGATTTCAGGAGCATTAAGGAACCCTAACTTCCATAGGGCATATCTCAAAAAGTATGCCGAACCAATGTATGGTATTTTGACCAAATATATCCAAAGATCAAAATAAGATGGAAGCTTTGGGAAGGACTTTGTTGAAACATACAAAAGATAAGTGGAAGAATCAATTTTCAGTGAGTTCCGACACCTTAAATGTTAAAAGATAGCCACATTAAATGGAAATCATCACTATGGAGTGAACCCTATGAAATGTAGTAAGAGAATACTATGAAATTGCATGTTGTGGCTTCAATTTTTTTCACTCTATATTTATATTATTTTTCTTTGTCATGGTTACAATATGCTCCAGTCACAAAAGATACAAAGTTTCAATCACAAATGCATGAAAACCTCAGTGAAGGTGTAGGGCAATTAAAGTTGAAAATAATTTCCGAAAAGACTGACATATTGACATAAAAGAATTAAGCATTTTGATGCAATGTGCATTGCATTGAATTTATCGTTCAATTCTGTTATCACTCCATAATTTATTTAGGCTAAGAAAAGAAACCTAGAGGTAACCAAAAACCAACTTTAGAAACTGCAATCTAACCCTTCCAGTCTCTGAGATGGCTCTCTCCCAAGCCAGTCACTGAAAGGACTGATTTGATTTTTGTTTCTTGAGGTTATTAGGTCCTTGGATTGTGAATAAATTTTTGGATGGGATTTGATGTTTAATCCTGTGAGACATCAATTGGGCATGGAGTCAAAGGGTTGAAGCTTATGAATATGTGGGTAATCTGTCAATTAATGGGAAAAGACTTCAGAGGCAAGATAGACACTAACTGTGTGCTGGTTTAATTTAAATGTCATTGTAGCAGAAAGGACAAAAGAAAAACATAAATCAACACGTTAAGAAATCATATTTTGAAATTTCTTAAATTGTTTTAGTAGAACAAAACACCATTGATGTTCTAAACTATATGACAGAGCATCAACATGATGAATTCTGAAACAATATTTTAATTGAATATCATTCAGATATGGAAGCATAGCAATAAACTGAAAGAAACACATACAATGAAGTAAACATGCTACACAGTCACTGGTACATGAATCTCTGAAGCAGGACTGGATCCTAGAATCCTTGGATCACCCAACTTTATTAATTCTTCAAGAAAATATTACAGTACAAAGACTCTCAGAATACTCAATTCATCGAACTTTCTCCCACCCTTTGTACATTATGTGTTACTATATTTATAAAAAAGTAGTAGTTCAAAAAATCAGGATCCTTGAGATATTTCAACAACTGTATCCTTATCTTCACCCCTTTGACCTTGGTAGTGTCTTAATCTGATTGGTTGATGTCTGAACCCATACTCTGTTGACAGTTGGATGGTCATTTACTAGGACCTAAAAATTACATTTAGTCTTACCCAATCTTACTATTTCCTTCCACTGTAATTCAAAAGGAATATCATAATCCATCATTTCTTTTATTAAAATTTCCAAATCGATGCAAGAGGCATTATACATGACAGACAAGCCTAATTTTATTATCTTAAATTTATTCAAAATTTCAAAATCTATGGCTAACATTTCTACCACAGTTTCCGCCATTAAAAATTCATCTAAGTATTCAAACCTAGAGTGATCCATCCTCTCTTGTGTCAAGAGTGCATTGTAAGATTATTGTTCATGGATCTTTCCCTTTCCATCCTAGAATGATGGAATAACTTTGATAAATAGTTCTTCAAACAAATCCTTAAAATATTGAACACTCTTTTCCAATTGGGTTTCTTTATTCTGGATTGAATTCGAGAGGTTGTGATTTGTTATGATTCTTCTAGCCCATATTATCAAATCAGTTCTATCTTTGACCCCAATTGTCTGCAAACTTGATGAGGGAACTTTATTAAGGAGATTGATAGTGTTATGGGCCCATTCTACTAGTCTTTTTGATAAAGTTTCATTAATAACTTTGCATCTCCGTTTAGCCAAAAATGCAATGTTGTCCTCATCGTTAACACAATTTAGATATGTCCTAATTTTTGTAAACTCAACTGATATGGAGTCCTAGATGATGTGCTTGGCTCCTTGTAACACAAATTTTCCTTTAAGCATGTCGTTTAGCTTATTCACCTTTTCATGAAGGAATGTATTTTCCTTTTTAAGCTGTGATACACTTTCATCCCTTTTCTGTGCCTCTTGTTCAATTTTCTTGATATTATCTTTCAATTCTTTTATTTCCCCATCCTTTAAGATAACCTAAGATACTTCTTGGACAATGTCTTCAGTTCCTGACTTTCTTTCAGTAGCAGAGGGTGTAACATAGGGTACAATAGAAGACAAAGCTATGACTCTAGTTTCCTTTTCTGTCTTTTCTTTTGACCATTCTAATTTTTCCTTTTCCAATTGCATAAATTTAGCATGAAAATCTAGTGATTGATTCTTGAAAGCTTCCTTTTCCTGTTCCAATGCTACAAGTTCCGCAGTCTGTGGATGCTCTATAACAGGCATTTTCAACTTTTTCTTCAAGTTGAGAATCACTCTGTCTTTCTCATCCAGCAAGGATTTCATTCCTTTGTGGCCATCAACTTCAAGTTTCTTTATTTGAATCGACCATTCTTTACTTGCTTCTTTTTCCTCCCTGAGCTGACATTCAAGCTTGGAAGCTAGTGATGTTAATTTTCCATTTTTCAAATTGAAATTTAAATAATCTGAATATAGCAAGTCACTAGTCTACTTTTGGAATTGAACCTTTTCCGAGGAACTTATATCATCATACTTTATTTTGATCTCAGAGACCTTATCTTATTCTTCTATGGAAATGTTGAATGTTTTCCTTTCTGTGTATCTAACTGTGAATAATGAAGACTTGTGCTGGGAATCTTTCTTTACCTCAGACATTAGATTCATGATCTCACTTAGTGATTCCTTTCTTTTTTCTGCATACCATTTAGATAAATCTTCCTTTGACTGGTAGGATTCCTTTGAGGCCTAAGAAAAATAGTATTTCTGGCTATGGAAGGCTCATGAACTACCTTCACTTTCCAATTGATCAGCTCTGGTTTCAATTACACTTGTGCCACTCTCCACCATATCTAAACCTATTTGTTCTTTAGGTATTTTATCCTCCAATTATACATAATGCTCTGTCTGGGTGGTTTTCATTTTCTTTCTGGTAGTGTGTTCAGGGTCTATGTCCATTGCCTATGAAACAATCCTCTTACTCTGTGTACTAGCTTTTGGAACCTTAATTACCACCTTTGTAATACTCTGTTGTGTTTGTGCCTTTCGTACAAGGGCTTCAACATCCACACATTCTTCAAGATTTACAAAATTCTCCAGGCCTTCAATAGGATCATGCTCATATGGAGCATTCTTTTTCATTTTCCTCCTTCTAGATATGATCTGATGAGGATCATATTTTTTACCTGGAATTTGTGAAAAAAACAAATCTTTGAGCTTTGCCTCAACCTATGCTAGACATGTTGTAAATTTTACAATGAATGGGCCAATCACAAAAGGAAAATTTATATTGCTTTCTCTATGATATTTGATGAAATTTTTAGTTTCAAAGATGATTTTTTGTCTTATGAAATCTAGAGAAAAAATTCTGGGGGTCAACAATATGGGAAACAAATAATGAAACTCATGAAATCCATATACTGATATTACTATAAAATTTATGAAAAGGGTCCAGTCTCCTACTCTGTCTATTGGATTCTGCAGGTGAATTCTCATTTCTTCAATAACTCTGGGTAATTTAACATTGAAAATCATCTGGTAGGCCTTTAACATGACTTTATTGAAAAAAAATACTAAACTCATAATGTTTCTTTCAATAGATATTGATTTTGCTTCAGGGATCTTTGCATTGTTGCTCGTGAGAAAAATATTCATTAGATATGTACAGTATATGAAGTGTATAAGATAGTGAAAGTTCACTAGCTGTTTGTGGATGGTATCATTGTAAATGTATTGAACCTACATATAATAGATCTAGCTAGAAAATACCACACACATTTGTAGAGAGAAATTGAGAAAGAAGAAGCAAGAGAGAAAGAATGAAAGAATTCTCATTAACCATATTCCACACATAAAGAGTGAATACTTTACAATAGATATAGGATACATGATTAAGTAATGAGCCATAGCGGTGGTCTAGATTGATCTGGACACACACCAGTAGTTACAAGAGTAAACTGCCACCTAGTCTAGTCTCTTAGGCAGTTACAAGAGTGAACTACCATCTAGCTGAGTTAACTAGTTAACTAGTATTCAGTTAACTGACTGAACAAAGAGTAGTGAGTTGGTGATGATCCCAATGTTGCATGGTGACAAAACCAATGCAACATCTAAACTCAACTCAACTAGTCAAACTGAAGTGTCAACTGAAAGAGAATATTCTCCAGGTGGAATATTCTCCCCTAAAATATAGGAGACTAGATAATGACTAATTATGACAAATAAACAAGTAAAAACCTTAGGAAAAATAAATCCTAGGTGTGTGAAGTAACTCCAACACCCCCCCTGAACATCATTATGGTGAAAATAAAGAATGGGTCCCGGCTACAAGGCCATGTTAGGTACCTAAATACAAAAGATACACTGAACTAAACGAGGAAAGAGGAAAAACCTCATGGGAACCCCCCCCTCTCAAATTACAATGCATAAAATAAAAAATGATAAGGAACAAAAGACAGTTGCTAAGCAACCACGTCCTTCACTTCAAGAAGACCTCGCAACTGTGCAAGTTTGTGCTCTTTGAAGATTTTGTTGAATATGTAGATGTCTGCACAAATCTAATGAAGTATATGCATCATTGATATTTCCACACATATCCACTTTATCTTCTTGTAATGAATAATATCCAAATAAATTTGGGATGAAATTTTGAAAACCGTGCGGCCATTTCCAGAAAAATGTTGAAATTTTGTTGATTTTAAAACGATCATAACTTCACTTTCCAAACTCCGTTTCAGGCGATTTTTTTTTTTGAAATTGGATATTTTTCCGAGAGGAATTCAAATATCCAATTTGTTTCTGCAAATGTTTCTAAAAAAATATCAGAATGACGTCTGATGTGCACGACTCTCTTTTTGTCTCCTGACATGCATGCATGGTGCATGCAAAAGTGTCTGCATGTGACTCCTGATATGCATGCCATATATATTCCACATGAATTTCAGAAAATAAATCTGAAATGGATTACACATCATATTCAATTATTGGAATACAAATTTTTGTAGACACTTGTGTAGAAGACTCTTCAGAATAAGAGGCTTGATCTTCTGATGGTTTCTCTTCTGGCTCTATTTGTTCGACCTCCTGCATGAAATCTTCACAATATTCTTTATTCCCAAATAGAACCTCCAATATGGTCCATAATTCATTTGGAGTTGATCTTTGTGATTCTTCATATACTTGATGGAAAAGTTCGGGAGAAACAGACATGCTGATACTTCCTATGGCCATATCTTGTCTATTTAGAAAGTCATTTTTCTCATCAAAAGAATCAGGCTCTACTTCCATTTCCATGGTTATTTGGTACAGGCCTCTGCATCTAAGATGAAGCAAATTTTTTGGCTTCCATTCCAAATAGTTATGAGGCATGAGAAGTATTTCCGGTGAATAATCCATCTTTTTGGTGTCTTCAATCTTTTGTACCTGCAAAAATGATTTAGTGTAGATTTTGCTTAGCAGTCTATCGGCTCTAATACCATGTAAATGTGTTGAACCTGCACATAATAGATCTAGCTAGAAAATACCACACACATTTGTAGAGAGAAATTGAGAAATAAGAAGCAAGAGAGAAAGAATGGAAGAATTCACATTAACCGTATTCCACACATAAAGAGTGAATAATTTACAATAGATATAGGATACATGAGTAACTAATGAGCCATAGTGGTGGTCTAGATTTATCTAGAAACACACCAACAATTAAAAGAGTAAACTGCCACCTAATCTAGTCTCTCAGGCAGTTACAAGAGTGAACTGCCACCTAGCTGAGTTAACTAGTCAACTAGTCTTCAGTTAACTGACTGAACAAAGATTAGTGAGTTGTTGATGATCCCAATGTTGCATGGTGACAAAACCAATGAAATATGTAAACTCAACTCAACTAGTGAAACTGAAGTGTCAACTGAAAGATAATATTCTGCAGGTGGAATATTCTCCCCTAAAATATAGGAGACTAGATAATGACTAATTCTGACTAATAAACAAGTAAAAACCTTAGGGAAAATAAATCCTAGGTGTGTGTGAAGTAACTCCAACAATCATCTAGGAACGCATCAAAATTAATGAAGACAATTTGACCTGGCTTTGACTGGAATAATTTAAGCAGGAAACCTAACATGACCTCAACTACGAATCTATCATTGTTAAGACCTAAAACCTGACTTAACAAATAGAAGACACATTGAAATTCACTGACCATGATATCAATGCTTAAGGGAAAAGACAGACTTTGTGGGAATTGATCAAGATTGATAATCATTCTTAAGAACAAAGTTTTAATCTATCGTTGACACTCCCTATGGACTCTAATCATTCCTTCTTCATCAAAAGGTTTAGAATTCTCTGAGAAAGACTTAATAATTTTTAATGACTCCCTGACTGACACAACATCAATTTTACACAAGACTTTAGACCCCTTTTTATCAATTACAACTCTTTCTGACACTCGGTATTTCTCTGCACACCATCCTATAAATTCGGGAAACTGAAAACACAATTCTGTTGCATACAGAATGAGAGAATCTTGGATAGACTACAAAAATGGAAAACCTTTCCCTTAGACATCAGCTAAGTTACTTCTTAATTGAGAAATATGAGCAACAATGAATTCAGGGTCATGAACATCATTATCTCTATCATTTAGGGCTTCTTCATTATTTTCTGGGCTTTGTTCAGATACTTTGAACACGATGGGATCCATGGCAGCAAGAAAAAATACCTGGTAATGGAGATTATAATGGAGCTGAGAATTCTAAATTCAATCGAAGGTGACAGTTGCAACAACTCCAATCTTAGTTCCTTCTTTGACAAAGATAAACAAAAATAAAACTCACATCAACTTTATAATTTTCAACTTTTCGGAGTGACGGGTTAGCAGTTTCAATGAAAACCACTTGCTTCTCCGAAATCATCCCCGTGTTGACATGTCTTTCCCTTCAAAACCCGTGGTTTCCATTTCAGAACCACTTTATGGAATTAACCTATGTGCACTTTCCAGGCCTGCAATGCACACCAACGATTGATTTGTCCCGATCATAATCGTAACCATTGATATTTGATTTATTTCCATCGCCGCTATTTGGAATTCCTTCTAGACAATTTAAACTATTCTGTCGTATTTAACAACCCTCTAGATGTGCTCCAAATCATTTCGCGCCTCTGCTAAAATTGAAAGCTGATTTTTCTTTAAAAAAATCAGAAAAATTAGAAGTGGTATGG